>JANHGB010023328.1:0-58911 GCA_026283785.1 Coracopsis vasa
ATAAGGCCCATGGTCCATTAATTTTCAGTGGCATACTAACTAGCTGGGTTTTCAGAAGTGCTATGGTCCTTTTAATAAAATGGTGAATGATGATATCCAGGGTCAGCTGCACAAGAGGTTTTGCCCAAATGTCTCTCCTTATGTTCACCTAGATCATGGAGAGAAGACAAAATATGCACTGATTGGAACAGGATGTGGAGACACTCCAAAGGTAGATCAGAAAGAGCAATCCATCTCGTCTGACTGGGCTATATAATTTACTCATTGTGAGCAGATGGGTTATGAGGTCTGCCATCAATGATGAATTATATTCATGATAAGTCATTCCCAGCTAATGAGGATCCATTATCATTAGCTGCTAAGGAAGAATAACGGCTCACCAGGGCAGAGTGGGGGTTTTACAATTTCCAGGGAGAAAATTCTGGGCTGGTAGCCACTTGGCAACTGAATTTTCAGGAACCTGAAAACTTTCCAAGATGGATACCTCCTGCTTACTTCAAGCTTTGGCTTTTAATTTCCTTGGGCAAGTTCAGGAGAGGGAATGCAAGAGGTGGCAGAGGAGGAGGAAGGGAAGGAAAATAGTAGTAACCATATCTGATAAGACTGTGATTAAATCAAGGTCTCACTCTAATTACACTGCATTTAAATAAACTTTGCCTACTAAGTAATTGTAATTAAACTGCAATTAAACATGTATTTATATCACCATTTCCTCCCCTGCACAGCTGTCTGTTTCCACCTCCTGTTGTTGCTGTCTACCTGCCAAAACCTCTGAATATATCACAAGGGACTTTACATTTCCTTGGACTTCCCAGAGGAGATATTGTGAAGGGCAAGGTCTGAGACTCCCCTTATGCTCCCCCAGTGCAGTCACCTAGAAGAAGCTTCTGTATCCAGGTGGTGCGGGGAAAGAGAGATATACAACTGGTGCTGTGATAAACTAGATCTGAAGAAAAGGTTGTGAGGGGCAGAGATTTGAATGAAGGGAAGTGGGTCTCTTTTCCTCTGCCAGGAGCTTACAAAGGGACCTATTTCCGTCTTTTGAAATTATTTCACATTCGGGCTAGAAATAAAGCTATCCTCCTTGTTTTCCATAGAGCACCTTTGATACAAGTATATTCTCTAAGCCCCCAGATCTCTTTTTCCTGCATCACGTTTCTGCTTGTGCAGTGTTGTATACGGCACGGAGCAAGGGAGCTCTCTTACATACATAGAACCTACAGGTGAGTGTCCAGAGCTGGGAATACAATTCTTGTGCTCTATTTTCAGCTTGTAAGGAGTATTTACTAACTCTCAACTGTGTCTCAGTTTACTTTATTTGCAGCACCAAGCTACTTGCACATAACAACCCTACAGTTGGTCTTTAAAGCATACTGCAGCTCTGAACAATGGAGTTAGAGAAGTCTCCTACAGAAAAACAGGAGGCTCCAGTTATTTAAAATGGAAACTAAATCCTGTCAGGAATCTGAAGGAGTGCGGAAGGGAAAGGAATGCAGAGGGTAATGAAAGAAGAAATAAACAGCTAAAGAAAGAGAGACAAAAATGAGGAGGTGAACACATATCACAGTATAAAGGATGCAGGAGGCTAACAAAAGCAGACCAGTTTCCCTGCCCTACCTCCATCCTACCAGAGATGATGGAAAACATCTCCACTTGAGCCTCTGCTATCACATAGCTCTAATTAAGGGACTGGAGAAATACCACCGTCACCCTCATCTGTTTGTGTTCAGTGGCTGAAGGGCCATCATGCATCTCCCTGACACTTAGTCATTACAGCTTCATATGAGCACCCTCCTTGCACCACAAGTATTGAGCCCCCTGTTAAATACCTCAAAAAAGACCCATGCTACATTTCTATTGTTTGAGGGAGGTGAGCCATGAAGCCTTTATCATGGGAAATCACTGATGGGAAGATAAGAGTATCTGATGAGAAAACTGAATGCTAGACATGCTGGCAGCTTCCTAGACACGTTGCTTCAAAATATACACAGCAAAGGAGAAAATCCACATGTACACATGCGAGGTGCTCAGAAGTGCATGTGGGCACTCAGTAATATAATAATAAAGAAATCCCTATTCATAGAACTATAGAATGGTTTGGGCTGGAAAGGACCTAAAGATCATCTAATTCCAACCCCCCGGCCATGGGCAGGGACGCTTCACCCAGACCATGCTGCCCTAGGCTCTGTCCAACCTGGCCTTGAACACTGCTATTATCCAAAAGTAGTTGAACAAATCTATTTGTTTATTGGCAATTTTGCTATGACTGCTGTGTTATACCCTGTATTCACTCCCTAGCTCCCTGTCCTCCTTCAGACATTTCTCTGAATAACTGGTCTCAGGAATGTCCTCATGGCGGGTATCAGCAGAAAAGAACAGAACAGGCATCTTAAGCTTGATTTTCTGATGTCACAGTAGTCAGCCTGATCTGGTCATGTCAAAGAATACAGATCCCAGCTCTGTGACTCTCAATTTCCTTCTGTATCTCTCTTTAACCTACAAACCTCAGCTCTACTTCCAGAAATAAAAGACAAAAGCAATATTACCAGAGTGACATTTATCAGAGGAAGGATTGGATATTTCTTCCCCTGCGGACTCCAGAATCACCGTTTATTTATTGGTTGGCTCGGCGACATTGTTCACTCATAAACAAGCTGATCTAAATGATATCCTTGCCACAGCTTGAATTCTCACTCTCTAAATCGAAGGGGTGAAACCCCCCAAAGGCTGTAACCATTCACAGGGTGAAAACCTCAAAGGCTCTCAACACCCACAGTTTACACACACAGCTCTGTGGCTTACATCCTTTTTAGTTAGGAACTGGTGAAAGAAATGCTGCCATTTTAAGGCATGTGAAATGCTGTCCTCCCTCCCTCTGGCAACCTGCTGCCTACAGAGACATACCATTCAATCCATGATCACTTTCATTTTGATTCAGCTCAACTTAGAGGTGCAGTCAAAGGAGGCAAATGACCATCACAGGTCAAAGCCCAAACCTTCCCTTCTCTTTAATGGCTCTGAGTGCCTCAGGCTTTTTGTTTTCACTTGCACTGAACTCAATTCTGCCAGTAATTTTGTTCTGCTATTAGGCAGATGGAATAATGTGAACAATTATCAGCTCTGTGTGTATTCCCTGTCTTTCTATTTTAATGTAAATACATCTATTTGCAATCACTGATGGCCTACAACCCCTTACAAGATACCCAAGACAGATGTTTTAGAAATGAGTCTTAGACGACAATCTTCTGAACACTTGGGACCCAATGTCCAGCAGCACGGATGGAACTGCTTGTGTTAGTACAAGAGAACACCTTCCTGTGCCTGTCACACACTCGTCAGCCATCAGATCCAGGCTGTGCACTGAAAGTACTGTGTGCACAACTACAGACTCACTCACTTCAAGAACTGAATATTCACAATGAATTCTCACTTTCACACTGGCTTTGGTTGACTTACTGGAATCAAAATGAGCAGATTAAAAATACCAATGAACACAGCATCCCTTCCCTTCTGCATTTGTTTGCACTGGAGTGCTAGACAGCAGCTAACAATAATGTTTCAGTGCAGGGTCTATTTTCTTCTCAATGGTCCGCTAGACTGGTAACTTTTACACTCTTGAGCATGATCAACAGCTATTGATAGGAATAAGTGTTTTGGTTTTGACTTAGGCATGGAAGGAATCCAGTTAATAGCAAACCCGAGATATTCTCCCTGGAAGCCCAAAGTAGAGGAGAGCTGCGAGGAGCAAAAGGGAAAGCAGAACAGAAAGCCTATGGGAGTAGAGGCAGAAGGCTATGAGACATTATCCTTCATTCAGCATGCAGACGAGTTTGCCAAACAGGAAGCAAAATGGAGATAAGGTGTCTGACGCATCACATGTCATCTCTGCTGTCACTCACACACCTTAATTACCTTTAAATCAAGTGCAATAGCTTCCTCAGCTCTGAAATACTTGCTGTCTCCTTATACACATAATAAGGCCTACAGGGAATTCAGAGACTATAACCTTGCATGTCTCATTGCTCTGATCCTCAGGTTTCTTTTAGCATAAAATCAGCTGAAAAGCACTGAAAGGCACAACCTTATTTTCATAAATCCCTATTCTACTTGCCAACCCTAGCTGAGTCAATGAATGGCCAAGATTGTGATTTGGATTCTCTTGTACTGAGTGTATTTGTATATTGCTGTTTCCATATGTCATCATGTACTTGTTATGCTGCTTGTTACTCCAGGCTTATCTAGCCAAGGAAGCAGCCACAACAGAAAACTTGCAATATTTCTAATTTATATGAGGTTTCTAGGGATAGGCAAAGTCTTTTGGAAGGTGAGGAAAAAGAAGCCTCAAACTCCTGTCCCCTCACTGGACTCCAGATTCCCTAGGGAAATAAAGGTCATGAAAATTAAGCTGAGCTCTCTTCTTTAATTTTCCTGTTGCTATCTCCAGTTCTTGGCCTTCAATTTGTAACTACTGTGGCTTCCCATCCCAAGAGACATGTACAAAATGAAGTACTAAACCATTGGAATGGTTTAGCAGTTTAGTGCAGTGGAATTAGTCTCAGGTAGTTTAGCCACTTAGAATTAGGCACCTAATGGCAGCTACCCATCAAATCAATGGAGGGAGATAACAGATACGTTGCAATCATAGGTAAATAAAGTTAATTGGCTAATCATCTTTTAGAAGGGCCTTCATGAACTACAGAAGCTTTGTAACCACCTCTGTTTAGATACACAAATTTCACAAAGGACTACATTTTCCAAAGCATCATGCTGAGACACCCCATTGGGATGTTTGAGCAAAGTTAAGTGAAGGGTATTAAAATGGTCAATGTATAAACTATTAAACCCACGTATTCCTGCAAAGTTCAGCACCAGAGCTGTCTGAATATCCTATGTCCTGAATTTTGAATATAAGTCATTGAACTAGTGCAGGTTTAGAGCATACAAAAGATAAACAGAAATAATTGTGTTTTGCTCAAGTATTTGCTTGCTTTTCTCTGGAAAGACAATGAATGTGATTTTAATTACACATGATGCAAAGTGAGAGCAACCCTGCTCCCAGGGAGCTTGCTGCAGAAGTGGCAATACAGTGTTATCCTGAAAATCTTAGCTTGTTAGCAAATGATGGTCTTGCTAAGAAACATGGTGTGTGGTTTGCGGGCTCAGTCTTATACGATATTTGTCCCATCTAGATATAAGGAGATGATTTGGTTGAGCAGTCCTTGAGGAGGAGACCTGAGATCAACATAGTTTAAGTGGAAGGCGTGAGCTGGATTTTCAAGTTCATTTTGTGAATAAATGAAACCAGAAAGCTGGTACCTGCTTGGGATGCACTTGAAAGTAAAGAGAAAGAAAAACATTGCAGGAGCTTACAACATAAAAATCCTATTCTTCAGTTTGATTCCCATCTTTGGGGCATCCACAGGAAATATATCCAATAGGAGTTATATGAGAAAAGAAAGGCCAGTGGATTAGGGAATCTTTTCTACTACTGGTAGAAAAGAAAGCCCATTGTAATGTGTGGGTGTAAAAAGTTTGGGAAAAAGGTAGGGTTTTCTAAATTAAGAGTGCAGCAGCCCCACTGGCTCCTAATACTCTGGCTCTTCTTCACTGCACAAAATTCCAGTCTCTTTCAGAGCTAAATCTGGTTTAAAGCTCTCCTTATATAAGCCTAGCCGGCTTGTTGGCAAAGACCCTCTTGCCCTTCTTGGTCATTCTGCACCCATCCGTGAAACCTAAATGTGAAGAAGTGTGTTGAGTAAGGATGGTGATGCATTCACAGTACTGTGAAAGAAGTTAAAACATCCACAGCTCACATAGTCCTTATGGTATAACCACCTACCTCACTTCGGGAGCTTCTGATTATGTTTTACCCACATTAAAATAAACCCTGCTGTAATGATAAACAACAAATGGTGAGCATGAAATATGACTGCTGATCTCATGGAATGAGATGTGTATGTACCCACAATAGAAAGTAGAAGAGATTTCCATGAAGCACGGGAGACAAATCAATAGCTCACTTCTGATGTGAAAAGCCGTCTGGTGTGGCTTGTAAGAACTTACTGAATGTATAGGCTAAATTCATCATCTGGCAGTGGCATAGTACGCACTGGTTCTGAAATGCTGTTGCCTAAGCATCAGCCCTGTACATGCCTACTGTGTGTATCAGATCCTCTGGTACATGACTCGAATGCTTCCCATTTGTCTTGCTTCTCAGAAATGCTGAGCACAGTTTGTAAAATCAGCAGGAGCAAGGAGTGCTCAGCAATCTGAAAACAATGCCACAGGTAGGTAAATATCTGAGGAGGGAATGAGCTGCCAAACATCTGCCCCTTGTCTCCTTCAGACCTTTTGCTGCTTATTTGCACACGTGCACGTGCTCTAAAGCTTGTTTATCTCTTCTCTGCTTGCTCCATGAATCTCCAAATCTTCCAGTGCCTCAGCTATGATTCATTTCTGAATAATTCTATGAAAGGCAAACAGCATGTTTCCAGTTCCATACATTTGTCTGATACTGCTGGGCACTTCATCATTTGGAGGCAATTTTTTCCTATTGGTCTCAATCTTCCCTTTTTCACCCTTTACTCCCTGTACATGTAAAACCATTGCCCCTACATTCCGACCCCTCAGAGATTGCAAATCATTGTAAGTGGAGGAAAAGCTGAGCCCTAGCTTTGTGCTTGATGTATTTTGTTTAAGTTGCTCGTGCTGTTCCAACATCTGTCATATCCTCCACAGCAGTGCAATCAAACTGTCAGGGCTGAGTGAAGTTTTGCTGATCCAATCTGCTCCTTCTGTGATTCCTGTCAAAAGCATCAGGAGGTGGTAGATACAGTTGTGTGCTTTTTAAACAACAGATCTTTATTTTTGCACATTATAGGAACTGTTACTCTTTGTTTCTTTTAAGCTCACAAAACTCTCTTCGCTTGCAAAGTGTGTTGAAGTGTGGTTGCAATAACCAACCATGCTGTACTTCCCAGACTGCTGCTTTCCTATGACTCCCCAGTTTTACATCCCCTCTTCCCACGTGAGATCAGAGCATGCAAATATCCCTCAATCTTGTTGGTGTCTGTAATTCCACAACACGTCTTGGAAGCACCTAGAAGTTCCTTTTGGATCCTGAATTATTATTAATGAAGTAAGTAAGCCAAAGGGTTTTAGGGGAAGGGGAAGAGTCATTTTAATAAGCTCCCTTCTGGATACTGCACTGTGAGTTACCAGATGAACATTACTCCCTGTTAACATACCAAAAGGATCTAATACTAATTGATATTATTGATACTAATATCACTAATCACCTTGCCTAAAAGGATGGGATGTTCTCTCATCATTTAAAAAGCATGTGCCTTTGATGTACCTTAATAACTGAAGGAATTAAGAATAAAATTATTCCATTTGTGCTCTGTTAATATGTAGCATACATTTTTAATCAATTCTCCAGCATGTTACACCCTTTCACTTCTGACTGAAGCCTTAAACTGTTGCTGTGAAATGGAAACTTATTTAATAAAAGGAACTTGAGTCTGAGGTGAATAGTATGGTTCTGCCTCATTTCTGCATTGGCCTCGTAGCCTATGGCTTTCCCATCAAGGCAGAAAGTCTTCTAATTACAGAAGAGCACCAATAGAAAGTGGAACTTGGAATGCAACTGTGCCCTCTTCTCTGATATTTATATTGGCTGGTGACTCCTGCTGTGATGAAAAAGCAGGTTCAGAAACATTCTGATTCATTAAAGAAAAAAAGTTTTAAAAAAATAAAAATGCTAAGGTAACAGACTCTGGTTTCCTGATACACTTCCTGCTTTAGAAGCCTCCATCTCCAAACCTAACTAGTAGGAAAACGTGTTTAGCTTTCCATGATCTGACTTCACCCCGTTCCAAAGCATCCCAGCCAGGGACTGGATCATTATCCCTCAAAAAAAGAGGAAATCTGAAAGCCCTGGCCGAAAGGAAACAGCGCTACCTACAGGAAAGAGAAAAGATCATCTCCAACTTCCAGCTTGGATACTGAACTTTAAAATACACACGCACATGCCTCAAGTAAAACCACAGATTAATGACAAATAAAGTATTTTCTGGAGTCCAAATGCTCAAGGTTCAGAGCTCTGAAAATCGTGGTGGTTGTCTCTGGGAGCTGCTCTTTAATCTTTTTTGGCTTCTACCATGGCTGTTCTGTAGCCCACCTTTTTCAGCTGAAGTTCATAATGTGAATAAAATAGAACCTAAGAAGACAGTCTCCCAGGCAAATACAGTCAAAGGAATGGTCACTCAGAGCATGCTTCTGCAAATCTGTTTCGTGTGACCTAAACACCTATTGTAAAATAAGGGAGGTGATAGAAAAGTGAATGGCAATGCTTCCATCAGACTGAAAGCTTAGCAGGTTGGTTCTACCTGGGAGGGCTGTTGCAGCTACTCATCACACAGCTCACACTGTGTTAACAACTCAGCCTGACTCCATTTGATGTCAAAATTTCTTTTGGATCACATCTGTGTGTTGCATGATGGGGTCCAATTGTGAGCTTTCTGGCAGCTGTACAGAGTCCTAAGCATCCACTAATTTGAATTCTTTTCTGAGAGTACTCGTCTTTAGGGAACTTACTGCTTGCTCATCTCTGAATTCAAGAAACATAGCACACAGAAAAAGAAAACTCAAGGATGACTTATAACAGAAGCTGCCAACAATGATTTTGCAGGTCACAGGACCTCTTCTTATAAACAGAATCCATTAGACCAGCTGAAGTGGAAAAGTAGTCTGGGAAGAAACAGTTGAAGTCTCCGAGGAGTCATCTCTCTCAGGAACAGAATAGTATATTAACCATTTTGACTAAAACAACAGTTTTAGTTATCTCCAGCTGTTATCTGAAGTTAAACTTTTAGCAGCGCACCTATCTTGCACTGTAAAGGAAAGTGTTTGGAAAGTGAAGTAGAAAATGGGAAATTTTAGCTGGCAAGGACTAGAAAATAAGTATATCCCCACTTTTTGCATTTTTTTTCCACGTTGGAAAATGAGGAAATTAAATGTGAGTTGGCCAATTAGCCCCCACAATCCCCAAAGGCAAGACAAGATCTCTTTGCAGGAAAGCCTTGAGGTGAAGCCAATTCAATTAGTTTCCACAGCAAAACTGTCAAGACCCAAAAAACTAGGTGAAATAATGAACTGATTAAAACATGTAATTGCAATTCAATGGAGGAAACCATTAATCATGGAGATGGCAACATTCTCTCATTTCCAGACTGTGCTCAGATGAACTGCCAAAAAAAGGAATAAAGGGCTAATGAAAACTGGAAAAGTAGTATCCTGGATAGAACCACATAAATATGTGGTTCCATGACTGAACTGAGGAAAAGAAAAACCTTTTATAGACAATAACAGTGGCAAGAAAAGGTATAGGCACTTTTGTTATTCTTAATCCCTCACCTCAATGGCTAACAACCACATGTTGGAAAAGCTCAGAGCCTGAGTGCCAGTGATGCATTGAAACACATTCAAAGTAATTTCTTCCAACTTTAACTTCTTGTGTTTCTAATATTTTCTCCTCTTACTCTTTTCTCTTGCCTGCCGCTCTACTACAGGTGCTTTTGGTCTCATCTTCATAATGGTGACAAACTGCTTGTGATGTTCCCAAAGCAGTTAGCATTTGTAATAAAGGGGTAGCCACTTTGCCAACTGGCAGCTCCACAAAAATGTTTAGACACTACCAGCATCCATACCTTCTGCTGATTTCTCAGCTGTTTGCAGCATGGCACATGCTGCATTGCAAAGGGAACCAGAAAAAGGAACCTCACTTCTAGTCAAACAAAACCTGATTTTAATCAAAGGTAATTTTTTTTAGCTAAGTTTTTGGAGGTTAACTCCACAGCTCAGCTGGCTTTTCATACCATGGCTCTTCATCCCAACTCCTTTCTCTCTTGCTATCTCTTCAAGATTATGCCATCATGATTAAGCTCAAGAGAAAGCAAAATAAGTCACCATCTCTTTTGTTAGCCTCAGTTTTTGCCTTTGCTGATTCCTCTGTATCCTTTCTCTAAAGGGAAGGGTTAGACTGGGATTACCACTAAGGTACTGAAAATGTCTGGAACGTGAGCATGTAGGATGATAAAGAGAAATGGAGTGGTGACAAAGAGGGTAAGAAGAGGTCTAAAAGGCCAATATTGTATCACGTGTGCGCAGCTTATAAACCTGAGGAGGGGATTAAATGCAAAGCATGATGCTTTAGTTATGCCAAACCAGAATGAAAGTCAGCAGAAGAGATAAAAATTTGGCCTTGCTTTGTTTCAGAGCTGATTTGCCAGCATGCAGTATTTTCCAAAGGTTGGATGCCATTTAACCCCAAATTCAGTGAACCCCACAGCTGTTGTAATTAACGAGGCTACCACTAAGGGGCTACCACTACGGGGCTCTTTTGCCAACAAGGAAGGTTCAAACGGGGGACATGAAAACTGTCCTGCTGGGAAGAAGAAATGTGAAGAGAGAGGGTAAGAATGAGTGAAAGGTTCTCTTAGCCCAGCAGACACTTCCCCTGGAGAGCTCTGAAGAAGAACAGCCTAATTAATTGTAGCACCATTGAAGCTCTGCAAGGAAAAAGCCTATTAAGTCATGAGTTCCATCCTTCAGACTGCAGTCCAATTCCCATTGAGCCAACCAAGACAGTGCTCAGTGTCTCTAGTGACAAGTTTTCTGGAAATGCGAACACACAGAAGCAGTTGTGTATTGAACAGCAAAAGAGTTCAGATGACTTTGGGATGGAAAAAGCATGATTGCAGATCTTGTGGTCTGCAAGACCCTTCCCGAGGACTGAGACTTTGCTTCAGGCGTAAAATAGAAGACATAAAAAAAGCAGGTTGAGAAAGGAACAGGGAAAATGGATTTTCACGTTCTATTTGGCTCCACTCAAATGCGTTCTTCCTTCCAAATATTTGTTTCCAGTCAGAACACTTCTCCGGATGTGAGAGCTTCGAAGAGTGGTTACAGGTAGACTTTCTGTCTCTCACAAATGATTGCAGAAGCAGAAATGCAGCTTATTGCAAACAAGCAAGATCTGAGCTGTTTGTAAAACTTTCATGCTTTTGAACTCGTTGGAGACATACCGAGCACCCCTGTCAACTACCTCCCTTTAAATGTGAATGAATACAGCCTTGAATTAATGTGATGCTTTAATGGGCTGGCTTGCTCTCTCTGCCCCCCCTTTTATTTATTTATTCTGGAAGCCAGCTGCAACCTCCACATCTTGCTCTTAGTATGTATAAATCCATTATTTATTTATTATTAACTTATTTTGCCACTAATGATCTGGGTGGAGGCTTGCCTGTCAGCTAACCCATGTCAAGCGAAGAAAAACAAATGCCACAACTTGATTTAAAGGCTGCAGCTTCTAAGTCCTGGGAGCAACGTGGGAGTTTAGAAAAGGGATACTAGCTCCAGGGACACTTTAGAGGAACAGGGTTTTTTAGCATGAAGTGAGGGTGAAAGTATTTGTTTGCCATAGGGAAATGAAAAGCTGCATTAAGTAATCCATACTCTGGACAATGTTTCCTGGAAGATCAGACAAGAGGCAAAACAAAAATAGGTTCACTAATTTCCATCTGGAAACAACCTTCCCAGCACTTGAATGAGTGGAAAACTCACTGCCTCCAGGCAGCCTTGAGGTGGGATACTTTCAAGGTGCTCTCTGAATTCTTAGCCCTGTTACGCTGAGTAATACCAACAGGATTCTCAAAGTAAGCTTCCAGCAGCCTCCTATCCCACAAAACTCATGAAATCTCACTTCCTGCACACAAGCTTATTTCAAGCCTTCATTTTTTCTGACTTTACCAGAGTAGGTGGGAACAAGCTACTTTATGTTCATCAGGGCCAAGAGGATGCACACAGTCAGTACCTTGACACATGTAGACTGAAAATCCACTGTCCTGTTCACTTGGCAGAAACTTGTTCCTTGATCACAAACTTTTTCTGGTCTGGCTATGGGAAACTTGTTCCCATAGAAGGGATGAAGTAAAGGAACATAGGTGGGGAGCATATACTGACAGTAAAACATAAAAGCACTGAGGCAGATCTCTGGGGCTCTCAGACCATTTACACAGCCAGCACTATCCCAACTTCTCTATTTCAGGGTCCTGGAAAAGCAAACAACTTAGAATACAGCCAATGCCAAGATCCATTTCTGGACGCTCCGAACTCTGCTGTTGCTTTCCAGGTGACCTCACCAGTCTTTCTGAAATCTCTAACACTCCTCTGGGTCCCGCAGAGATCGCACTGGGATGTGTTTGTGCTGCTTTTCACTTCTGTTTCCAAGACCTTGCCCATGTTCATTGATTTATGCTTTGTTTCGCAGGACCGCATTTCTGCTGAAGGTGACCCCATGTCTCCCTAGACTGGAGTGTTACTCTCTCGAGGTCATGCTCTAATGACTGCCTGGCTCCTGTAAAACATTCCCTGAACTGCTCCTGATGGATGCTTTGACTAAGAGTTCTGCTTCTAACACGTCAGATGTGGCTCGAAAATGAACACAAACTGATTGCCTTGATGAAGGGAAGCTGGGATTGTGTCAAAATTCTTTGTGTTTTAAAGGTCAACATATCAGCTTCTCCAGCTGGCTTTCTTATGGCTCTAATTGCAAACCTTTTGCTCGATGTAATCAAACAAATACGCCTTGAAAAACCAGGAGTTGGTGGAAAATGATTGCCCAGAGAATTAGTATTAGGGAAACGGAACTTTCTGCCTTCAGATCACAGAAAGAAATCAAATTTTGTCTTTAAAAATCAAATGATCTTACCATTTCTCTGCTCTGGCTACTGATAGAGCTCTACTGGAGCCAAGCTTTCAGAGAAAGCATTCCTACAGATAGGCCCAGCAATTGATATTTGAACTCTTTATTAAGCCGTTAATTTTAAAATGTATTAAACATGAGATTCATGTCACCTCTCTGTTTAGTATTTAAAATTGGGATAGGAACCAAAGTTTATTCATCTGGGTTCAAGATTCTCAGCCGTACTGCCCAGCAGACACCACATCTCAAACACCACCATGTTACCATGTGCTGTACATATACCCACACTTCATAGTGTTAACATCCTAATTCCCATTGCTGAAAACTTTTCAGACTAACTCAGACTTTTCTTTCATTCATGCAAGCCATTGCTGCTTGTGCTTCCACATTAGGAGAGTAAATAGCTCCCTTTACCAAACAGCTTGTATTGTTCCCTGGAAGGCATTTACAGACTTCGATCATATCCCCTCAAGTTCTGTCTTTCCTAGACTACATAGCTGTAGTTCTTTACATCTCCCTCTGATTCTCTAATCCCTCCAGGGCATGGCATCATATGCATTTTCTTCTAGCTTTTCCTATCTCTCAAAACTGTGGAGGGTGAGAATCACACACTATTACTATGTGCTACAGAGAAAAGCAGAATAGCTAACAGTGTCCATGTTTCGGATTGTCTCAATAACAAAAAGCAAGGTATTCCAGTGGTATAAAACAGCACAGCCCTACGAACATGATGTAAACTGTCTGCTATATACCAGTAGAAAATCTGGTCATAAATACATCTTTATACATAGTCACAATAGTTCATCATATGTTTTAGTAAGGACTGGGGGGAATTCATGAAGAATGACACTGTCTTAATTATAAATTATAGTAGAGAGGACAGACAGGACAACAGGAAAATCCAATCTAGATTTTTCTCCCAAACAAAAAAATGCTTTGGAACATAATGGAGTTAGTGTGTTTGAGTTACCATTTTCATAGAGTAACTTAACACTGCAAGGTAGGATTACAGTGTTCATATCAACACATGACTTTCTGAAGTGACGTAGAACATCAAACTGCAATGCTGAGTCATGTATGCCATGATGAACAGCATCTATGTGGCTGTTGACCTGGTCAATTGGAAGATGAATCCATAAAATTAGTACTATTTCCCAAGTTTTCTGGCAGCCCTCCATGAAATGTCACCTCTGGCTGTGTACAGACTGCTAGGAGGAGGTCAGGACAGGCAGATATTCAGAAGGGATGGAGCTGCCTTGAATCATCAGCTCCCAACGGGCATTGTCGAATGAAGTCCTTCTTAGACTCATTTGCAGTTATTCATAAAAGGAAATGACACAATTCAATCCCCTCCTATCATTAGAAATGTTTTGGGGATTTGTTTCTACAGGATAAATAGTCGTTTGATCTCCAAA
Source organism: Coracopsis vasa (assembly GCA_026283785.1). Classification (NCBI taxonomy): domain Eukaryota; kingdom Metazoa; phylum Chordata; class Aves; order Psittaciformes; family Psittacidae; genus Coracopsis; species Coracopsis vasa. The sequence goes on from JANHGB010023328.1 coordinate 14,182, forward strand.
GCAGATAAAATTTAATTATTTCCTATGTTTAATAACATCCATGAAGTGTCAGCATATTTTTTGCTTCTTTTGCATCAACTGATCAGATTCAGACTCTGCTCTGCAGGGATTTTATCCTGCCACAAAGACCTCCAGTGAGCTCCAGTGTCTTTGTAGCACCTTAAAGTTCACCAAAAGTGTCTCCCAAAGACCCATGATATCTGGTGATCCAGGCATCAATTTCCCAGCATGTCCCATAACGTCACTACACCTCTCTGCTTTCCTGAGAAATCACTCCCATTTCCCAGCAGCTCCTGAGGCTTTCAACACCAAACAAAACCCCAAATAGAAGAATATGAAAAAGAGACAAGACAGTGATAGAGATAAAATTCTGCCATTCTGTGTAAAAGTAGGTTTCATCCTTTGCTGGAATAATGTGCTTAGGTTTAGTCACTAAAAAGGCCAAGCAGAAAGAGACACAGCGGAGGGCAGGAAAAATAGATTGCATTATTCTACAGGGGGAATAAAGTAATCCATTAGAAGGAAAATGAAAAGCTTTGGGATGATGAGGGGTAGAAAGTAAAAGAGGGAGAGTAGATATATGAGAGTACACTGTAGATAATGTCTAGAAGGGCAATTACTTGTTCCCTTTCTCACTACTCTTTCTCATAACACAAGACCTGGAGGGTAATTTGCAATTAAGGGCCACCCATTGAAACCAGACTAAAATGAAACACTATTTAGCATGTAATTAACCTGTGGAACTCACTCCCACATGGTATTCCATGGACAAAGAGCTCAGACAGCTCAGCCCAGGTAGGATTAGACACTACTAAGAAGAGGTAAGACAGCATTTCACGTTCCACCAGCTTGGATAAAAATAAAATACAAAGAATATCAATTCTCCTGCCTCAGGCCTAAGTTGTTCATTGTGATCAGCAGCAGGTAAAGCTCAGCAGGATGTGAAAGATGCAGTTCTGCCAATGAAAGCTTTAGTGCACTGCCCTTTCCCATTTGCTTCTTGTCACTTATCTCAGATGCTTATATGGCTCCCACAGTTCCAATATGTGAGTTCATTACAATCAGTAACATATTCATCATCACAATAGCCTGAGAAGGTACAGAAGAGCTTTTCTCCCTATCATACAGACTGTGAACAAAGAGACTTAGGGACATGCTGGAGGTCACTCAGGAGAATGGAGCAAAGTACTGTATGGCACAGAACACCTGCTCCATGCACCCATCCTGATCACTGGACCCTACGGCATCCCAGATCTAAGAGCCAGCTGGGAAAGGAGACAGTAGCTTCATTCCTATGCCCCTTTCAGATGCCCCTGCACTAAGCATACCAGCAGTTCAATTTAATAGCATCCCTAACAGGATGGACTCAATCATTTGCATCAGTCAAACAGTGACCACTGTTCCAAGGACCCAGTCCTCAGGGGGTACCTCCCAGCAGGTTTCTCTGACCTTGTTCATATACTCAGCACTACCCCAGCAGTTGGTAAGTCCTTTGAGATGTATTCCAGATGGCAGTGCTGGATGGCATAAGGTCTCTTAGCATGTAATGTTTCCCTCTTGCTGTGACTTATCCATACAGTTTTTAGCACATGTAGCTCACTTAGGGTCAGGCTGTGCAGCTGCTGCATATTTTATTTACCTAAGCAGCCCCAGCGAATCCAAGGGGACTGCTCCCATGGGGTGCACAATCTGGCAGCCTTTTAAAATGACAGATGTACAGAAACTGTGACTTTCCCCCATGTAGAGATGGGTCACACATCTCCTTTTCCAAATGCCTGCATGTGTAACATACCTCTGTGTCACTTTTTATGTTATAATTGATTTTTAATATATATTGAACCCACGGAGTGATTTATCAGTCAATCTCTGATAGTAAGAAAACTACAGCATTCCTTTAAAACTCTTATTCCCTTTTTTTATTTAAAGAAACCTTTTCTTTCCTTGGAGCAGTTTTGCCCTGAGACAGAAATGTAAAAGGTCCACCATGATCTTTGCTGCAGAAAAGAATCCACTTTGAAGCTGTGATACAATGAATGCACAGATCATAAAGACACACTTAACCATGAAAGTTTTATTTCCTTCTCAAGTGATAAGCACGTATGAAGGAAAGACTTCTTTTTCTGCTACCTTTGGCCCGTTGTGGAACACTTGTTAATAAAAATGTTCCTTGATATTAATCTCCAACTGGTGTTTCACTTATCTTGAACTCTTAAATGTCACCAGCTTTCAACTGGTGCTGTGAAAAGACCTAACTTACATATCTATAAAAGGAAGAACTCTATTTTAATCACCTCGTTCTTTCTTCCTCCCTGCTTTTTTCGCTTCCTTCCCTCCTTTCTTTCTTTTCAATTCCACCAATGTATTTCTGCTCTGACATTAATTTTTAATACAAAAAAGGGCAAGAGGAGCAGTTATACATTATACAGAATAAAACTACTTTTAATTTGGCCATGTCCCCATTAAACTAAAACATTTTCTCTTAATCTGAGATAGCACAAATTTTCAAGTAATTTCAGGTTGCAATAGGTTCTTCTACTTTACCAGGGCCACAACCAAGTTTTCTGAACTGGCTAGAGGATCCTGAACAGATGAGGAAAGTGCTTCATCAGAAATGCAAAGACATGGGATGGGAACAGAAAAGGGAATGCTCACAAAGATTAGGACTGAGAAGTTTTAATGTCATCTGTTCCAATGCAACCTGCAGCTCTATCCTGAAATGTTACCATAAACAGAATAAAACCCTGCTACTTAGACTGCATGTGCCTTGGCCACAAACATCATATAACTTCACTGTGCAGTGAATTTTTATGGGACCTTCATTCCAAAGCCAAGTAACACAGGGATTGGGATAAGCTTCACATAAGGGAAGCAACAAACAATCTAGAGTCCAGCTCAGGATGCTACTGACAATGCTCAGTAGAAAATTGCTTCATTAAGGGATCTTGTTACAAACCAGTAGATCAAAACTCTAATTAAGCACATTCCACAACTCACGTTGCAGGGAGACGGGCGCAAGACGTGCATCCAAGCTACAGACTGCTTGATCATTGGCTTGATAAGGCACAAGAGATGCACAGCTGAGTCATGCAGCTGGACAGATAGATTCAAGGATAATGATGACATCGTCCCTTTGGGAAAGAAAGGGCTCAAATTCCATGTTCAGCAAGATGCCAGAAATTGTCAGGGCTCCACATTACTCCTTAACCTGAATGATCATTAGACTATTGACTCCAAAGTTCACGCTTTGAAAAAGTAATCTGATTCTTTAATAACACATCTAGGTACAGCATCGGTGAGACAACATACCATAAGAGGATAATTACATGGGTAGTTCTTGCCTTTCTAATAGTATCTTATCCCTTAGATCTAAACAGCGGACACACTTTCTATAGTACTGCTCATCTGAGCATATCAAAGTACTTTATAGACGTTCATTATAAGTAATTACCAGCTGGCACTTGCGAATAATTTACAGGGTGGTAGAAGTGAAATTCCTGCTGCTCTCACTTTGTTTCTCCACTCCACAGTTTTTACCCTTTCTCTTCTTCACTCTTCCCTCTTTCCCTGGCCATTGTGAATAAGGAATGTCAGTCATTTCACTGTCTTCCTAAATCACATCTCTGGGCACCTAAACCTACAAAAATCTCACCTTAAATTTGGAAGCAAGTCTAAAGCAGAAGCCTAAGACAGACATCCCTTCCCAGAACCAGCTGTGCCAGCAGAACAGTTTCTGCCTCTAGCTTCTTTTTAACTTACATGAACTGCTCCATCAGCAGTAACTCAGCCTTTTATCCAGGTAAAACATAATGGTAACCAGTAAGTAGGTGTGAGCTACACGGCAGTAAGTGGAAGAGAATCTGACTCTAAAATATACCCCACTCATATGTTGAGAAAAACAGAGAATTAACAAACCTGAACTCATTAAGTTCAGTTAGAGTTACTTCTGAAAGTGTTTCATTGAAGTCAATCACACTTTAAGCATGTGAATAGATCAACGTGGGGAGAAGGAAGGGGAAAGTTTTATTTTCAAGATTGATGGGGTTTTTCCTTCATTTTCTCCAGAGATTTTAAACACTCAGCCTTTACCTTGCATTTATCCAAGTCAGCTTCGGGATTCTATCTTCCAGGGCAATCTGCATTTAACAGCCATTAGCATTTAAAACATAACTGGGAATTATCATAACCATCATTTTGAGCAGAGGCCGGGATTTTTGGGGTTTGTTTTAACATAAAGTTGATGCTTGGGTGAGTTTAATACTTGAGTAAGAATGGTGACCACTCTCAGACACTCAGGAAGGAAATGGACTCAAAGACTCTAAAGTAGAAAGGTGTGGCAAATGGCTAAAGGGTGACACAAAGCCCAGTGAGGTCTAATGGCTAAACACAAAGGAGGAAGATAAAAATACAGCAGCTATCTACCAAGCCAATATGAAAAGGTTGAAATGTTAAATAACCCAAAAGGTAAAAAAGGAGAGCTTTTGTGGCATGAAAAAGAAAGGGCAAAAGAGAAAGAAACAGCACAAAGACGACATGGTCTTATACACATAGGAGAAAAAAAGAAAAGCATCCAATGATAGAACATACGAAAAAAAAGAACCCGGACCACAGATGGATTTCTAAGGCAACACATAGAACCCACAGAAATTAATTGAAGACAATAGGGTGAATTGCCTAAAATCACCACAGAAAAAAATTAAAACACCAAAACACTTTGATAAAAAGCAAATAACCTTTTCCAGCTTAACAAAAATGTTCATTTTCTAAAAAAGCCATTTTCCAACACAAGCTTTCCCATTCAGCTAATGTCAACCAGCTCTAGTTATGTATTCCAGGCCTCCAGGGCAAAACATAATCTATCTGCTTTTGAAATAGGAACATCTTTGTTCAGACCTTAGGCCAACAGCAACCAAGGGATCCATCAGCGCTGTGGAGAAAAGCAACAGGAAGAGAACAGTGGGGAAACATTTCGACATGCTCTGAATGTCAGATAGTGCCCAAGCAGTCAAGCATACCTAAGCCAAATAATCATCTTTAATATAGATAAGTCATCACAACACTTCAGAGTATTTCAGAACATCTCCTTTCATGCCAGCTGCTACAACAGCTTCTGCTGGAGTAAGCTAAGAAGCCGTGTAGTAGCTGCAATGTGCTGTTGAGAACCCTTCAAGGATTTCCAGGTTTTCAGGAAGCCAATCTCCAGCAGATCAGCTAACTCACTGCAACAAGGAATGTGTAAGCAGCTGGACAAGTAAAGGTTCATTGCTTCAGTCCAGCTCATGGAAGAATTCACCCTGGTGGCACTGCCATCGGTATCTCCACAATTGCTATTTCTGCTCTGTAGATGAGCAGAGTTTCACCAAACCAGTATTGCCTTCCCAAGAGCCTGCACCTGACAACAGAGCACAAAATCCTCTCCATCCTCTGTAGAACAGCTAGAAAGCTGGAGAACACTGTCCCATTTCAAGGCTTTGAGCCTAGGCTCTTTTTTCTGGCTACGACAGCTGTGATTAGATGGAAGTATCACTCTGCAATCAGAGCCACCAAATGGATGGATCAGTAGAGAGCTATCAGCAATTAACACCCTTGTAACTGCCTGGCACATTTGTTATTTATTGAAGCAGGCAAGTCAAGATGCCTGAGGGATAAGCAGTTTCTGGCACATAAAGACATAAAGAGAAAGGGAGAAAAGGGATAGCATTGTTCATATTGGAGACCATCCCTTTTTTCCCTCCCTTTACTGCTCTCACAGCTTTGAGGCACATAAGCATGTGTGCATTACATGCCATTATAGAAACATCTGATTCATAGCAGAGGCCAAGTGGCACAGTAGGTTAATGCATCTCTTTTTCACCTTTGGAAGCAGAGATGGAATAAGTTTGCCAGTCTCAGGGTTTTCCCATGTGGATTTTCGTTTGCTCCAGACCTGTATGTTCATTCTTCAACCAAAGGAGTTTTCATGACTGAAAGAACTGGCAATGTCACAGGCTAGGATTTAGTGGAAATTAGAATTGCTAGAGGAGCAGAACTGGGGAAAACAGATATAAATCAAAGACTTGGATGCATTAGCAGAACTACATGAAAAAACTGTGATGAGAATGCCTGGAAATATCCAAGTTTATGTTGAGAAGAAAAAGAGATGAGGAGAGCTCTGTGGAGGTCGGGGACTAGAAGAAGTTGCCATTCAGAACCAGAAGGTAGAAAACTGCCAAGGCTTCTGACCAGCAATGTAACAGCTTTCCTTCACCTTCATAAACAACAGGAAAGACACCCAATGTTTCAATGATAAAACACCTTTTAGCAAGTGCTGATTTACAAAATATGGTTCTAGCTGCGCGATCTATCCCATCGTTTTTGCTCTGTTGGTATTAGCTGCTTCTTAAGGCATGATTGCTTCCAGTTTTGGAATGCACCGGTGTTCAGCTCAGCTTTAGGGATCATCCTGCAGGAGAGAGGCAGGGTGAATCTTTAAAAGAGCCAGATATAGCATTATTATTTTTAAACTGGCAGTTACTGTTCTTTCTCATAGGAACACCTCCCTGCTGGTACTGCCGATCCAAGTCATCCCTCAGCCTGAAGGACACTTTACTTCTAGTCCGCACTTCACATATAGCTGTAAGAGCTCAACCATGAAAGGAAGCAGTAGGCATATCCTATATCCCAGCTGTAGCTCCCCGCCTCTCTGCTACTTTACCCAGCTGGAGAAGTTTGGCTTCACTGTGCCCTAAGTGATTTAATCAAAGATCAGGCAAACTCAGCACGAGCCTTCTCAGTCCCAATAAGGAAGCTAGAGGGAATCATTTAGGATGCTGTCATTAGTACAATACCTAACCTTTGAGTCCTTGGGGGTAAGTTCAGCTCTGTTTCCATAGCTGATAAAAAGACTACTGTGTATTGACTTGAGGCAATTGCAGCAGGATATTTCAAGTCAATCTCAATAAGCCTGCTAACTCCCTCCACCTCCACCTCCCTTATTTATACCCAATAATTGGATATCACAAGTCAATGACCATCGACAATATGACACATGGATCCACAGACCTAGCAAGTCTAATATCAACTGAACTGACAGTGCTGGATTCTGGCTATCAGAGAAGAGACAAATATTCCAGCTGCCAATAGATGTGTCCTTGCATTGACCTTGTGTGAAGCACCCTCGGCCTGAGGGAGCAATAAAAATCAATTATAACTCTTTGAAGTGCCAAATTCCCCATACCTTTCAGTAGCTTCCTCTCCTCCTTCTGCTGCTACAGGTGGGCCACTAATCACAAACCCTTTTACATATGTTTATACAGCAAACAGCTAAAGCTTTAAGGAATTAAGGGGGTTTTGCTCTTTTCTGATAGAATCAGGGATCTTCCTTAGTTGTCAAAGCCCACAGGACCAAATGTTTGAAATCTTGCATTGATTCTGCAGTTTCCCTTTCCGATCTTGTTTGTAAAAAGCTCTTGAAATTTCTGCTGCACTTGGAGAAGGCATTTATAGTTGTCACTTCTGCCTACTCTGAGCATCCATTCTCTACATGAACAACTTCTCCCTGGAGTCAAAGAGGACATCGGATAGTTTCCAAGAGGCAGGTTTGTAGTAAGGATCTGCTCAAGGAGGAGCAGAGACCCTGTGAAAGTGTGCTCCAGCCATTCTGGCCTGCTTGAATGTCCCCTCAGGGTATGCTTCAGCTGACTGAAGAAAGGAACTCTGGCCAAACCGTGGCTAACCCCATCTGAGCTACCAGTAGACAGATGTTTAGCACAGATGAGAATCAAGCCTTAGGTCCCAATGCAGCTCACCCCTACTGCTCTCTAAACTCACAAATGTCAATTAGCAGTGAATGCAGACAGTTGTCTGTTTGAAGCAATTGGAAAATGACAAATCATGTCATACAGCCCACCTAAAAGCTATGTAACAGCAACAATTCTGCATTAATGTGTGCCTGGGCTGCAGCTGAGATGACTGTCTTGAAGTGAAAGGATCCCAGTCTTGGCTCTAATGCTCCAGACTGTGAAAACTCCCATAATTCACTTTGTAGACTAGTAAATTAATTGTTCAGCCATGGGAAAGCATTGTCTTATCCTTTTCTGCTTCCCAGAGTCAGACTCTGAGAGTAGTGAGCAGAATATGGGAGTGCTGTGAGTGCGGACTGGGCAATAGGACAAAATGCAAAGTGAGAAGAAATCTGCTCAAAAGAATGGTAATAAATCTGAAAAGCACTCATTCTCTGTCTACATAGCTGGTGGTATCGACAAACCATATCTCCTTTGCTTTTTCCACAATTACACTATCAACCAGATTTCTGGAAGCAATAAAAACTCTTTATCTAGCATCAGTATATACCGAGTTTGGAAATTACTTTCAATGACAAAATGCAGGTTTGAGTGCTCTCACTAGGTTTGAGACATTAACATCAAGAGATGCTGTGAACATGTCGCAGTCCTTCATTGCTCTCAGAATAGCAGATGATCTCTGCTAAAAGGGCACTGTGATTTGCTGGTCCGAACCTGAGCTTAAAAGGGACAAAGAACCCCTGATTTAGAGAACGGCTTGTTTCTTCATTACAGGCTCTTCACCCATCTTCACAGACACAGGCCTGTAATGACTGCAACAGGCTCACCAGGGACACTGCAGAATTCAGTGCTTTAGCATAACAGCAACTGCTCGTTGCTGAGTGGTGATTATCTTGTCACACCAGCGTTTCCTTCTCTCAGGCAAAGAGGGTTAAGTTATCTAGAGAATGCCTAAACCACACATTTTTGAGAGGGAGCTGCGAGGTGATGGATTATGGGAGGCTGCCAACATAGGCACTGAAGCCATTAAGGCTGACTGAGGTCTGATTACAGTTTTGCATAGCATAAGGGCACATCTGAAGAAGTGTAATTTAAAGGCTCATTGCTCGCTTCCTACCCAGCTCTGTGTGAGAAGGGAAAACTGCTGCAGCCTGGTCCATTTGAAATTACCTGTTTGTGTTCTACTACGGAATAGTCGACAAAATCTCATGAAGTACTAAGCAGTGAAAATGCTTGGCTCATTCCAAAATGCTCTGAAGTGATCAGCCACCAATTGGAAAAAATAGAGCTGGAATTGGTGGAACATTCCCTGATATTTGCTTTTTGTAACTCCCCCGAAGTAGGAAGCCTGCATTTTGCTACTCTCACTTTCCTGAAGAACTAGCTATTTTCTTAAGAGTTTCCTTATGCCGTTTATTTTCTGCCCTGCAAAGCTACCACTAATGCACACGTCTTGCAGTACAGGATCTCTATAAACCGAGAACTGGATTAGGAAAACAAATGTCACTTTCTGCCACTGAGAGATAGAGGCTGGAAAGAAGCAGGTTTTATTTCCATAATTACCCTTGTTTTTATCTCTGCTCTATTACTTAGGAGCAAACTCACTCAGACACAGTCGCTAGGACTGACAGAGCATGTCTGTCCTGTTTACTTAGATGCTGGCTCTATTCTGACCCAGATATACAACTGAAGAGCTGATTTAGGATGAGTTTTCACATGTGTGGGCCAGCAGGCCCTTTAGTTTAGCAATATATCATGAGGCAGAGAAAGATTTGGTTTTCACCTTGAAAATGCAAATCCTCATTAGGTTGTGATGAGGACTTGGCATGGCTTTGAGGTGTTTGTTTTATGTTTTCACAGGTGAAGCTCTTGTTAAAGAGAGAGACAATTTTTATTCAGACTAGCTCCCTCATCCCAGCACCAAACACCCCCTGCAATGACAGCATCTCTTTCTTTTCTTCCCTACCAAGATCTACCTGCCAGCCTCTGTCATATTGCTGCTCATATTCTTGTCTTTTTAACACCCGAGCCCCCACTACTGTCAGACACCTTGAGTAGGAAGCTGCAGACCTCCTAAAGAGACCTCAAGCCTTAAACATATTCCCAATTGGGTCATCAGGAAGACTACTGCACTGAATAAAAGAAAACAGGTTTCAGACAATAGGAGTAGGCTGAGTCCCATAGCTATCAATTAAAAAGATGCACTGATTACCCTGAGTCACCATATTTCACATGCAGACATACAATATCATACATCTGCCAGAGAAAACCTGTGTTTGCATGAGCAAAGCAGAAAAAACACCAAACTGTGATCATTTATAAATTCAATGAGAAACTGAAATCCTCTTTGGGGTGATAAATATCCCCAGGACCCTGACAGGGCCCTTTGCATCCTGCCCTAGCTCACTTTGTCTTTCTCTGATTCAAAATCCAGCCCAGGAATCTGGAAGCATTTGCTCCCTTCCCCACCAGCACAGTACAAAGTCAGCTTAATCTCCACCAAAAAGAAAGGCAATTTCACAGTCAGGAAAGTGATACCTTGACTGCTATGCCAGGCAATATGAGTTTTGCTTTGAGGTGGGAGCTGGTCCTCAGAGGCGATCTGGCCTGATCCACAGCAGAGGTGCTGGCCCTAGTTGTTTGTGCTACAAAGCTGGTCCTATAGTGGTAACCTTGGCGATACACAAAGTCTTCACTTTACTTGCTTAGCAAGTCCCTGCCTTTCAGCAGCAAGGTATTCTCTAGCTATTATAACAAAGAGGGCAAAAAAGACTATCAGATTTAAAGTACATCTAGTTTTAGCTTCTTTCTTCTTTTTTTTTTCCATGAAACAGTGGATTTCCTTTGTTTTTAACTCTAGACTTCTTGGCTGCTGGAGGTGGCTGACTAATGTGATGAGGGAAAGGAGTGAGCAGGTATTTTAAGAGTATGATTAAAAAAATAACTCTAAAAATACACTGCGACTGGAATCATGTGGATCCTGCTGAGATCAAGTGGAAAAGGCATCTTAAATGATTGCATGAAGGGGAGGAAGGAAAAATAAAGTAAATAAAACTAATTTAATATGGGGTAGCATCTTCCTAAAAAACGACAAAACAGGCTGGAAGCAACAGAGGAAACACCAGGCAGTTTCACAGCAATTCCCTGAGGATTTGGTTGTTTTCCTGAGACTCCTAATGAATTATACATGCCAGTGAAGAGATATAATGTGGCTCTGAATAAAATAAACAAAATTTAAAATGAAAAAGATAGGGAAAGGGAAGACAAAATTATTTTGGTAATCCAAGTTTGAACTAATTTCACTTTAATCAGAAGCTGACAGGAAAATGGTAAGCCCTGCTGCTTGTCACATTCAGCGGAGATGTCCCCACTGTCTTTAGCTGATTAAACATTTCACTGCTGACCTCCAGTGGGAGGAGAACATTCCCTTTAATGCTGTTGAGTGCAGCTCCAACAGATCTCAGTACTTATCACAATCTGTTCCATGGTCATCGCTCCATCAGCCTGAACAAATGGGATTTTTGTGAGTCTAAATCCTTTTATGGTTTTTTAGGGCAGTAGGAGTATCCAGCTCTTATAAGCTGCAATGACCTCCAAGATGAGGCCAGCTCAGGAAAAACTGGGTTAAAAAAAGGACTTTTGGCTCACAGAAACAAAGATGAAAAATCTTTTTAGCTACAGTAATTTCAAATGGTTGAATATCAGATTTCTGTCTTACAAATCTCAAGTGTTCTGATCCATGGCCCTGAGCAATGTATAGAGATCACACAAACCATCTCCATCCTCTATCTGGCCTCTTTCCCTTCTTCCGACCTTCTAGAACGTAGTCCACAGCTGGTATTCATTTATTGAGTTTTATTTGGATTTCTCCAATAAAAAAAAACCACAATCCTGGTTGTCCTTGACTTCAGTTATCAAAACAAAAATAGACCAGTAACATATCCCAAGAGCCAAACGGGTATAGGTCCTCCCAAGCAAATCAGGAAAGTCATCATACGAGCAATCCCCTCCTGTCCACACAACCAGATGCATGGTACGCCTTGCATTCTGACAGCAAGCCATAATCCCACTTACTCTGGCCTAATGATGGGAGTTTCTTCCACTGCTAAGGGTCCTTCGTAGAGAAGCTCAAATGCTTCCACTGAACAGAGGTCAGGTAATAAGAGTGCAAAAACAGTGCCTCTCTTTTCTCAAGTAGGACATTTCAAACAGGATTTCAAGTGAGAATTAACCTTTCTATTGAATCTGAATATGAAGAGGCAGGCATCTTGGGCCCTGGAGCATACATGATACAGGCTACCATGGAAAAACATATACCCTCTGCACCAATATTGATTATACTTTTTGACTACATATTGATGGCCCAGGGTGGTGCCCTGCATCAAGTTCTCAGTGAAAGGAGAAAAATCCTCAAATAATAAATCATCAGAATAAACATCTTTAAATCTAAAAGAAATTGTAGCGATAGCTACCATCTCTCAACATCCTGCTATAGGTTCATGTGCCAAAAACAGAGGATCAAACATCCTTGTAAGACTGAAAATTGTGCTTTAGGTGGCAAAGGCATCGCCTCTTCATGGTCTCCAGTCCTTTCCATTTGTACTACTGTACTCTATCTTCTGCTTATATACTATAAGACACTTCTTATTTAAGGGTAAGGGGTCTGTTATCTTCTTCAAACATCACACAACACCAGCTCCATCACAGGTTCGCTGGATTTTCAAGCAGGCATCTCTGAGACTCACCTCAGACTTACAAGGATAACACAGACATCCTTCAAATGCCTCATTAACACTCCCATTTGCTGTGATGCCTGTAAAAATATGGAAATGACAGGCTATAATTTCTAACTATTTTGCTGATTAGCACTGGCAAATCATTTCCTCTCTTCTCTTTTTGGACCTGCCCATCTGTGCTCTCTTGCCTTACCCATAAGCTGTGAGCTCCTTGGGGATGAAACAGCCCTTCTGTTCCAAACTTGCACATTGCCTAACACAGCAGGGTCCCAGTTCACAACTCTTATGATGCTGCAGATATAACTGCTAGCAGCAGCAACAGCAAACACAACGCATTTCTGCTCCTGCCCACTTGCATCTGGACTGAGTGTTGGTATTATAGCTGGTGTGTTTGTCAAATCTCACTTTACAGGAGTCCTGGGGGCAAGAGTCATCTGTTGTCTGCAGAGATGAGATCTCTCTTTTCCCTGCCCATTTCCCAATGGCATCAGACTCTGGCTGCTCTTCACCAGTTGAAGACCAGATGTGCCACTGGTCTGATGCCAGTTGGCAACTCTTATGTCTCTGTAAATTAAAGGCACTGGAAAAAAACAACTTAAAACCAAAGAGATTCTCTGGGATCAACTAGAAATAGGGCAGTTGGATACAAGTTATGTAAGGAGGGATGGACTGAAACCATCAATTAACCTCAAGTAGGTCAAAGAGCGATTGCAGGCTAACACATTCTAGTCACACATGACAGGGGCTGAATTTAAAGCAATGGCCTAAAAGAGTAAATCATTATACCACATGCCTAAACTCCTGCATCAATCTGCCTTCGGAATTCAGTGGTTTAGACTCTCTGTTTCTATCAAGCCACATTTCCACGCACAGCACTGGGACTCTGTCTGTGGCAGCACAGGCCTGATGTCTGCAGCTAAACTTCACTCTTTCAAATGTGTACAAAGCTATGCATTGCAGAGTATGAAACCCCACTTAGTTTTCATCAATTATTAAAAACATCAGTGCTTTAACTTTCTTCTGACTCGCCAAATAAACCAACTGTCTGGACTACTGTTGCTAAGCAAAACTTGGTAGTATTTAATGTTCTGTCTTAATATCTCTCAATTTGCATCTTTCAGATGTATTTCCAGTTCTTCTGACCAGATTCAGGCTGACAAAGCCATTTCTCCTTACAAAACCACTTCAATCTTTCTTCTTGTTTTAGAATGACTTTTCACTTTCCCATTTATGGCTTTTCATTTAAGGTATGTGTTATAGAGTGGAGCTTTCTAAGCCTTTATTACTACCAGCTTTTTAATCTACAACACACCAATGTTTTCTTCCTTTGTATTTTGCTCAATGTACCAACATGAGAACCTACACCATGAGGTTTGTCTGCCTGTTGTTTGTGAATGGTAAATTGCAACAGAAGAATTGTGCTACATGACCCCACTTATCCACCAGAACTAGCATTGCAAACAATGTCTAACTAGAGACTCTTTCTCCTGCCATCTCTCTACAGATTAAACTATCACTTTAATTTTATGACCAGCAATTCTTTTGCACTTTTCATAGTTCCCCATCCATCCAGCACGCTTTGAAGAACACATCTACTGCCATGTGGAATTGTTTGAGCTGAAGGAATAAAATCTTATAATCTGGGGTTTTTTGTACTATACTCAAAGTCAACATTACCTCTCATTTTTTCAACATACGAATGAACCTTATGTTCACAGGGTTTGTGAGAACACATAAAGTGTTGGATGAAAAAGAACCAACAATCTGCTGGATCACTGCTGGCCAGTTTCCCTGTAGGACTACACTTGTACAACCCTTCCCCAGTATCAATTCCTCACTCAGGTGAAATTTACACCTATCTCATCATGCACATAAGATATCAGGCCAGTCACAGCAGGAAAGGTGACAATCTCTCTAGGTGAATATACAATAACACACAGAGACTGCTCACTGACGGTCAAATACAACTGAGCTCCCTCCAAACCAAAACCAAGGAGCCCAAATGCTATTTTCTCTTTGCATTTACAGCTTGATCAGAAGACTGAGAAATGCCCTGATGTTGTCCACCTTATGATTCTAAGAAGATTTCTTTTCTCTAATATGGAGCATGTGGACAATCTCTGCCAAATCACTGTGCAAACCACAAGCCAGATTTACACCTCAAGTGTGCACAGCTTCAAGGATACTACCTCAAGGCTCTTCCTGCCTTTGCTTCACATCCTGATATCTTCTTCCCAAGCTGTACCCAGCAATTGTTAACCTGTCAAGAAGAGCTTTTGCTTCTCCTTGCATGGCCTCTATTGTATAGCCCTTGCACACCTCATAAAGGTGTCTTGAGGAGAAGGAGAAAAGCAGGAGTATAATACAGACTTTGATGCACGAGAGCTGTGTTTTGCTTCTCACAGGTTAAGATAGGCAACAAAAAAAGAGTCAGGGCAAATCTAAAGCTAGACTGTGTCTGCTAAGAACAAAAAGTACACCAGTGATTTATGGCCACTTTTACTCCAGAATCCTACATTTCAACTTCTAGCACAGGATCAAGATAATGAGAATTAGGCAAGAAGTTCCTGAGGACAGAAGCACTCTCCTTGCAACACCTGATGAAAGTCAAGTGTAGGCTGTCATTACCTTCTCTTGTTCAAAGAACCCTTTTCAGTTCACCAAGGCAAAATGGCATCAGGGCTAACACACAGACACATTTTGATCATTCTGTTCTATATTTCTTTCACTGTCTGACAAATGAGATGTTACTTCTTTGAGTGTATTCTCTACTTATCAACCTGGTTTCTTGTTTCACATTGGGTTTGCAGACACTATACTTTAAGGAGTCAGAGTATGATGGAGTGCCAGCTAATGCTTGAATAAAACAGTCACTGAATTCTAAAGATGAAATGGAGGAAAAGGAAAAACATGTCTTGTACAGATATGTCAAACTTTATTCTCAAAGCGGCAAACTTCTTTTTGGGAAGCAGCTAGAAACCATTTGAAGAGATCTTCAATCTGCGCTGCTCACAAGAGAAAGGGGTTACTACTTTAGCTTTTCTTTACAGGTACTAGGTCACATATAGGGAAGCAAAGGAAATTTATCACTGGGTACTTTGAATCAGCTCTCCAGATATCTTTGTTAAAGGAGCACCTTGTGTAACGTAGGTTACTCCATTTCCAAAATACAGTAAGCTTCGCTGAAGTATTTGTAAAGTAGGACTTGAATTCATCCCCCACTCCAGATAGGCTTTAATAAGCCTATTTCCAGGACTATTCAACCTACATTACTTGGATGTCAACATCCTCTCTGAAAGCAATTAATTCCACTTGAGATTCAAAATGTCCAGGAAGTCCCTTTCTAGTCCCATTTACTGGACAGCCTGCTAAGGAAGTAATGAGTTCTTCCACATAACCTTGTCATGGGCTTCATGCTAGGAAGAAAGACTTAGTCTGTAATCTCCCAGAGGGATACCAGAACACTGTAGTGCAAATTCACATATAGCTTACTGCATGCAGCCTTCTCCATGCAGAGGTATCTTTAAACCATCCCCTGCTGATGCACACCCAGACTGGGATGAGAAAGTGACAAATAAAACTCACGGGGATGCATGATAAGGAGCTGGGTCCGCTCTTCTTGTCAAATGTGGGCTGAACCAGTTATCCAGCAGTTTGAATTAAAGATGTTACTAGTTTTTAGGGAGCACAGAAGAGGGATTAAACTGGTCCCTTTGCATGGGGACAGACTGGCCAAGGACATTTCCAGTAAAACACAGAAATGTGGACCTGGTGTAAGATTTAACTTCAGCTGAAGCTATACTATTTCACAGAAACAGTACTTCCAACTTGATCAGTATATAGCTTACACCTTCCCGGCCACCTCTTTCCACTGCTACAGGTTGCTATAGGAAATTCCATGCCAGAGGTAGTCATGCTGACCACCAGTTAATGTGATTAACTGTACAGGCAGAAAGTGACAGATGTTGTGTCTAGAAAGCAACAGGAGTTTGGCATGGGAACATTTCTTACAGACTGCAACTATGCGTGTGAGCAAATCATCCCATGTGAGCATGAAAGAAAGCAAAAAGTACTCTACTGAACCATAACTTGTTCTGCAGTTACCCCAGAAGCTAAAATAATAAACCCCCAAAATAATTCAAAAAGCATTAAATATAGTTCTGGGAAATGCATTGGAACTCAATTTTAAAGCTATCTCTTGCTTTTCAAGTCATAGCAACTGCGGGAATCTGTACAAGGGCTTGGATTCCACAGAGCCTCTGTGGACTGGGCATGGGGCAGGCAATGAGGTGGGAAACGCAGGGAGGTTCATCACAGAGCTCCGCAGGTTATCACATGGATAGCACACATCTACAAATGTACACAGCCTTCATGGCTGTGTGCATGGGTGCCTAGGAAACTACCACATTAAATAGATCAGTTAACGCAGAAGGAAGCCAGTATAAGATAGCACATTAACAACCCAGAGCAGAAGCCCTTGCTCCACTGCAGTCCCAGGAAAAAAAATCACAGCGATTCCTTAGGGTGAGGTTTTCATCTCACTCGAGTCTGTGAGCTAGTTTCTTTCAGATCAAATAAAGAACTGGCAGTGGAAGATGAAGTTTTGTCTTAGCCTTTGCAAGTAAGACACAGAGTTGAGTTATGGGACCCTTCTGAGCTACAACACGCTGCCTGAGCAGCACCAGTTTCATCTGACCCGAATTTTTAGCAAATAAGTTGTGACCTAATAGTTTTTTTGGTGTCACTTAAGCGAAAAACCTGATCTCTGATCAGTTTTGCAGAAATTGCATCGCAGTGGCAGATCATGCAGAAGGCCAGGGAATCGACAAACCCATAAACAGAACATAGAATAAATCTCATAAAAAAATCTTATTCCTCTCTATGTTAATACTTAGTCTTCTGTCTCTCTTTATTTGGTGGAGGGGACAGACAGCCTCCAGGCTATAGGTGGCTTGTCTTAACTTGGCACATTTCTAATTGAGAGATAGTGTGTAAAAGTATAAAGAAAGGAAGAGAAAAAAGAAAACAAACCAAAGACAGGCAAATCCTTCAGCCTTTTGTTTCCATAACAGCCACTGATATTTCACTGCTTCTGTGGTTTTTCACTGCATTTAGGAAGTCATTGAAAAATGTTAATGGTCTGATGGCAAAGCAGCCATTGGGAATGAAGAATGAACCAGCGACGAAATGAGGGTGTGCAGCTAATGATTTCCTACACGAGCTGATTAAACATTGCCCTTCCATCTCTTGCCACCTAATTCCCTCCACTGCTGATTTATGGAAAAAACCCCTTCCATGTAGGCTCCTGCAGCTTTATTAGACAGTAACAATTTAGCACCACAAGAGGCTTTTTCCCAGCTTCTAATTTTCTTATAATGAAGAAGGAAAAAAAAGAAAAAAAGAGGATGGGGAAAAAAAAAAAATCATTGCAATGTCTTTGCTTAAAGAGCAGGAGGAAAGGGAAGAAAGGAATTTAGTCCGAAAAACCTAATAGAAATATCAAGGAGGGCATGGGGTTCAGCACTTGGGATCCTGTTTATGATGAGAGGATCATTACTTCACAGAAATCATTATCCTTTTCAAGGCACAGAAGAAGACAAGTACAAGTTCCTATAAATGGAATCTGTCTGATGCTATTTCAGTGGGTTTAAAAATAGCTCTGCACCTCATTTGCCCTGATACAGCAATGGCTGCTGCTATAGGCCCTTTCCAGCAAAAGATTCACAACATTTCTTGGAAAACTGAGTGGAGGGGATAGGGAAAACCTGCCTTATTTCTTTTTATGATTCTCAAGTTTACCTTTTTCAACATTAGGCCCAGTCCTAGAAAGAAAAACATAAAGGCACTACAATGTACCTACAGAAATCCCTGCTTCAGATAGCTGCGCTCCTCGGAGGAGCAGGAATACAGACATGGGACAGCCTTTGCACAACAGAGGCTGTGCCATTGCAGGAGATCAAGAGATACTGGGGAAAAGTGACCCCTGATCACCCTGATGTCAGTGATCACCCTCTGATTTTAGGAAGGGGAAGAGATTTTCATAGTAGGACTCAGTAGGGAAGGAGTTGCCACAGGTTTCTACTCTTTAGGAGGAACTAGCAGCGCATTAGCAAGGAGTTTACAGCAGTTCAGATGCTATTTGCTTGGCAAACCATTTGGCACCTCGAAGAGAGATGCTTAATCTAAGCTGGTCAGTTAGGCATCCTCTGTTTCAAGAAGTGTGATCAGCTGGTGGGTAATATTCACTTGTTGGTGGGGTTTCTGCTGGCCTGACATACTGAAGTGGTTGTGAGGGTGAGACAAAAGCCAGAACCAGTGAAAGAAGAGAAGCAAAGATATGCAGCAAGAGTAGGCACCACTTAAACTGGAAACCATTTAGGTATGAGCTATAATGTACATTAGGAATGTAGGAAATGACATACTAGACCAAACCCATACATATCCTATCTCTGACATCAACCAGTGCCAGGCATTTTAGAGAGAAAAGCAAGATATCTCCTCTAGTAAAAGATGATTTGATTTGCCCTGCTAATTTTTTTCCCTTTAGCTGTATTAATGGCAGTCTGGCTTTGTGCTGAGAAAAAGGATTGTTTAAGCTCCTTCCTAAATGACTGCAAATTTCATCTAGATTATTGAAGTTTTATGCAAAATCTTGGTGTTCTTGTTATGCAAATCTTAATGTTCACTGTGTGAATGTTTTAGAGGCACAGCAGCAAAGTTATTAGTGAAAAATTATTTCACTAAGTGAATGATGCAGTTTGCATAGGTCACTCTACAGCTATCGCAATGGAGTAAACTTCCATCATGTTGGTTTGTATTCAAGATCCATATTGTATTACTGGTATGATGGACTTCTGACAAGAGCTGATGGAGGTTTCTCAGAAATTAATGTAAAACTGAACCATGGTACCAAATGAGGGGACATAGAAAGGAGGGAGAAGAGGCAGAAAAGGGAGGCAAGAGCCAGAGAGAGTGCAGACTGAGAGGCCAGGCTGGCTGTACTCACTGGTGCCATGAAAACAGAGGGGACAAGCTTTTGCCAGCTTCTGTGAGGGTATGGAAAATCCCAGCCCCTTCGTTGGCTGCAGAAAGCCTAGCTTTCCCCTGTACTGCAAGGAGAACAGGCTTCCTTTTCCCAGCAACCTCCTGTTCCAAGCAACTGCTGTGCTGCCTGTGCCTAGAGCTGGTCTCTGACCTCCTGAGATTCATTTAAAGAGATGGATTTTTGACTATGTAGCATCTTAACCCATAAGATCATCAGAAACCAATCAACCTTTCTGTTGCATTTGAGTGTAACAAAAAAAATCAACATTCACATAGAAGCAAATCTCCAGGATCAAAGCGAGTCTCTTTTATATTTGATTAGAAGCCCAACAACAGTGACCACTGTGCCATCTAAGGACTTTTGTCTAAGCATACCAGTTTCTTGGAGAAAGCCTTTGCATCTGGATTATACACAGTAGAATGACTTCATCTTGGCCAGGGCTTTATCTTCCATGGCTACAACAAGGAGACAGATCCTCAACAGAGAGAAATCAGGGAATTCCATGAAAACTGATGTAACTCCATCTATCTAAACTAGACATGAGACTAATAATTTCATAAGATCAATATTGAGCTGTAATTGAAGGCCAATTCAAGAAGAAGAGAGGTAGGCTTTTCTTTTGATTTCCCTCTTGAGATCAATTGAACATAGCTATTTGAATTTTTAACAGCAAGAGAAACAAAGTTGGCCTGACTATCTTCTCAATTACGAATGCCAAAAAGTAGTCACCTCTACTCATATATACTTCTTTAATTCCAACTCTCCACACACATTTCCTTTACTTGGAACAGGCATTGACACCAGAGTCCATCATTCTGCAGAAATATTTCCCAGCCTGCCTCCTCCTCCCCAGACAGATATACAGATGATGCAACTTCCCCTGCCATCATTTCAGAATGATAAATCTCAACTTGCAAAGGTGTTTGTCCCTCTCATTCTCCCTGCCTTGTGCACTGAGAATATGCTCCAGCAGAATGAAAGCCAAGAGAGAAAAGATGGTGTGTGTGTGGAGGGGAGAGAATGATCTAAACAACAGGAAGGGCACAGTCAGATTTCCCTAGAGTTCACATATTCACGTTGACCAAAAGGTCATCTTGGCATTGAAGGAAAACTGAAAAGTTCCATGAGGAAGGCAACAAAGGAACTGTTTTGCATGAAGATACTAATTGCATTAATAATTATGCATTGAAATAAAAGGTGCAAAACTGCTCTACAAAAGACTTGTGCTTCATGCAGAGTATGCACACAGCTTCAGGGAATCATGAATTCACAGAGCCCTGTTTCTCTTTGTATTTATACAATGTCAAACTATGATGTCCCCAAGTATTAATTGGGGTCTGCAAGCCCTATCATAATAATAATAAAAGCAGCTATTTAAGTCACTGCAAATGACATACATTAGTGTAAGTCAATCAAAAGCCTTCTCAGCTGTGTAACAAAAGGCTGTGTGTGCAAAGGTAAAATGAAGAAATGCATGATATACTTTCCTGGATCCAGTCCTGCTTCCACTGAGACCAACACCAGAACTCTTGTTGACTTCACTCACAGCATAATACTGTTTATAAGGAAGAAGTATTATTTCCCTGTAGATAGTTCAGTCTTTGGGCAATGCCATAAATAAAAGCTTTGTATTCTCTTCTATGCCTTTTACCCAGTTGCCCAGAAAATGCAATTCTTGGATTTACAATCTGTACAAGACAGGTGAAACAGTTCTGACACAGAAGGGCACAAGCCCACAATTCAGATTATTTACAAGTGACAGGCCAAATGACAGGGGAAGGATCTGCACCAGCAAAATTTCATAGGCAAAGTAAGGTAAGAAAGCCCTTGTTTGGCAGGTATAATTGTGTGAATGTTAAAGAGAGCCAGTCAAACCTCCAAATTTCTAGAATTTCACCAAATTAGAACACGTAACTACTGTAATTTTTTTTCCACTGAAATAGATATTTCATAAGAAATGGCATATTCTGCATGACTAATACTGAAATGGTATGAAAAATGGAGGAAAATAATAAAAGTAAAAGGAAATGAAATGAAATGGAAAACTAACTCATAAAAAAAGGAAATTTGAAAAGGATTTGTGTCAAGAAACTATCTGTTCTAGGCAGATTCTTGGAAACTTCTTTGATTTTCCGAAAAAGATCCATTTTACTAAAGCTGTGTTTTCTCATGGAAAACGGTTTCAATTAAGTTTTCCTGAACAGCAATATGTCATATCCCATATGCAAGGTACAGCTGAGCGGTAGTGATTCCCATGTTTGCTTAGATATTTATGGCATCATTTATAGCTACTCCATTATGGTGAGAAATATTTTGACTTCATTCTTTAGATACAGCTCAATGGGGCCTACGCAGCTGACAAATGACATGTCGGAGCTAGTCTGTACTTACACCTACCATCTTTCTAGGTTGCATTTCAGCTACCTGGCTGCGCTGCTTCCTCAGACCTGGATGCTGCACTGGGTTGGCAGTAATCATTAAAACCATGGGGCTAATCTGCAACCAGAAATCTCCCATGATGGAGATGACCAATATCAATCATATCAAACCCCAGCACAGCAGGCTCTATGTATATCCTTTCTAAGATGTCCTTTACCCGTGGAACAGATCATTCTTCTCCCCATTCCCCTTTCTTAGTGCACCAGTTTTTAGTCACTTAGTTCCTAGGAAAGTTTCGGACCAAATAGGTACAGTGTGGAGCAAAGTCAGGTGTGGCTGGAGCTAAGCAGATACCGACGGTGCACTCTGCTGTTGATCTCCTTGGAGAGAGGTCTTAAAAGACCTCATGTGGATGCCGGGATTTATTATTCCCATTTCCACAGACAGCAAAACCAAAGCACAAAGATGTAAGAGCCAGTACTTAGGCACTTTATGAAAAATGCACAAGTCGCTGGCTCCCAGCCATAGAATGTAGGGGAGAACTCAGACTTAGAACAGCCCATTAGTTTCATAAATGATCATTGTTGAGTGGTTCTAGTGGCATTTTCTAAATGAATAAGATTAAAAAAGTTCCAGAAGCAGCAGGACCAGTAAAGCCCATGTTCCTATTGATTCAGCTAAGCCACTTCCCTGCTCTGCAGCAGCCTCAGCTCCCCAGCAAAGTCCTGCATGAACCCTAAAGCACTGGAGCAAGCCCACAACAATGTGTAGGGTGACTAGTATATGCCAACTGGCCAGAACACTTACCAGCCATGTCCTGCCTAACTCATGTGACGAGGGGTCTCTCTGCTCTATTTAACACCTGATTTCAACACACTTTATTCTCTTAATAGGATTTTTACCCTCTCTTCAAATTTGGTTTTCAATGGCTGATGCATTCAAATGTTATCAGGGAAGACAAAAGATTGTCACTAAGATACGTTTTAAGCAAACCAAGTGATCAGCAATACTGCTGAAAGTCACCAGTAGCCCTGCTGGTTAGATAAGTTAAAGAGGTGGTGTTCAACAAAGGACTGGTTGTATTCTGATTTCTGAAGCTGGTTAAGAACCTTATGTGAAGATAAAGTAAGCGGTGCTGCCCTGATTTAATTCTTGTATACCACGAATTCAGCCTGCGATATCTTCCGCTTCTACTTTCAT
Organism: Coracopsis vasa; assembly: GCA_026283785.1. Classification (NCBI taxonomy): domain Eukaryota; kingdom Metazoa; phylum Chordata; class Aves; order Psittaciformes; family Psittacidae; genus Coracopsis; species Coracopsis vasa. Next base: position 37,320 of record JANHGB010023328.1, read on the forward strand.
TTACATTTGTTCAGCCAGTAGATTCATCAACCCTTCCTTTAATTTACAGGAACATACAGAACTCCAAATCACTGCTTCATTTATGAAGATAGAATAGAGAGATCCTGAAAAGAGTGCATTAACAAACAAGTAGTGCAGTGGAACAAGAAGGACAACCTGATGCTTACAGTTTTCTATTCACCATACACAGACAGCCCAAGGGTTGGCCTCACTGCTTTTAGATCTGGCACTTAGGTTTTCGTGTCTCTATCTACCCTGAATCTACAGGTTGAGATATTAAAACCAAAGCAGAATGATTGATGTTCTTGTGTTCTACTATAATTTACTGCTTTGTTTTCCTGAACTGTCCCCTGATTTATCAGTTCTGTGGTTGTGACCCTCAACTGCTCATTAGTTAGGAAGGTCACTTAGAAAGGAACCTTTTCTGCCATCTCCCACTATGTATCAGCTCTGAGCTCTTCTAGTGCTCAAAGAGAAAGCCTAGTCCCTGATAATTACTAGAGACATGCAGATATATAAATATTAAAATATATTTTTAAAATGGTATTTTTCTTAATATAATTTTGCTTAGTAGCCTGAGAAAGCAATGAAAAGCACTAAGGTAGAAAACATACAGACATGAAGACCTTTGACATAAGAGCAGTGTTCTGTAGGGAAACTCTCCTGTGTTCTGCAAATGTGCATATGATTATCACTTGGTGGTACACACAAGATACTGTCTCCTCTTTTTGCTCTACAGCAGGTTATTTCATATGATCTCATCTGCACTAACACAATACAGCGGTCATGGAGCAGCAGGGGTAATCAGTTGTGTTGTGTGTTCATGTCAAATAATAACATACAGTATCTCTTTTCAAGCTCCCAGAGATCCTCTGAGCACCATACACCTAATATAGTTTCTGGCAAGTGAAAATAGACAAATTAAATCCAGTTTTGATTAAGAGTAGTAAACCAGTACTTACAACTCCTTAAGAGTATGATCTCATGATTTTCTTATAAACCAGGCAAGTCTGAACCTGCATGACAGAAAAGCCTCTAAGGAAAACCCAGATGCTGTAAAGAACTAGTAATTAATACAGGATGGCCTTGTTTGCTAGTCTGTACTGAACCACTGCCCAATGTGCAGCTGTTCTTTTGGATAAGATATGAAATCAAGGTCTTGATAACCCTCTCCTTTCTTGCAAACATAAAACTTTTAAAAGCCAGGATTCTGGCCAAATACCAGTTAAGATTACACTCTGTCTACATAAAATACTACCATTATTTCTCTCTTCACATGTTAACAAATTTGATGTAGTTCATGATGGAGTAGAGCAGTTGATGTGTTCCACCCCAGAAGTGTTGCATTTCAGCAGGGAGTGAGCAATCTCTTTGTATGCTGTGAGAAAAGCCCTCTGGGATTCTTTCGAATGAAAAGAGCTAAATAAATCTCAGTTATTACTATTATGACTTTCTCCGGCATTTATCCACAGAATAAATGGATAGGTAAGTTGATTTTCAGGCTGCTCTTTATTATTTGCTGAACAAAACTACCTGAAAGTGCTTCACTATTACTTATACAAAATTTAATTTGGTGACTAATAGACCCAGGCAACTAAAGCAGGCAGAATTCTATAATCAACATAAGGAGACTTGTATTTATTAGGTAGCGACTGGGAAATCCCAGAGACACAAAGGGTCTGCGAACTTTCCAATTGCATACTGGGTTTTTGTAAGGTTCCCAGGACTCATTTGAATTCACGGAACTTTTCTTCCTCTGTAACTCACGTTCACATGGCTAGATCCTAGTCCCCGCTTTGATTGCTTTGAAATACAGGAAGAAACCCACTGCTGGCTTCTCTCTTACCTGGCTCCCCACTCCTACAGCTTTCCCATAAGGAAAAGAGTCTAAAGAAATAGCTTATGTGGCCAGGATGTCTTTATGGCCTCTGTTGCTTAGCTACCAGAAAGGTCCTACACAGCTACTGAGCCGGCACAAATATGAGCAGCTTGATGCTGCTTTTCTTTCCACTGGGAGCCTGCTGGATCCATTCTTCACCCTGCTGGTGTTTTATTTATATTTCTCTGGACTTACTCCTCACTCCTCTCCCTGGGTCCATAAATGAAAGCCAGGTCAAAATTAATCCACAAATAGCCCTGGTCTAGCTGCAGAAGCTTTGATCTTTGAGACCATCCAGAGGCAAATGAACACACTTCTGCTTAACACTTCAGGAGAGGACTTGAAAGCACAACCCAGCGAAGGATCATGTTCACACTACTTCTCACAACTTGTCACATCAAAGTCAACACTAGGAACATCCTAAAACCAGAGAAATTAGGTTTTTATACAGTGGGATCAGATTACCTGAGATTCAACATAGGCCTTCTGCCAGACCGTGGGTAGTCATCCTTTCCCAGCTTTTGTGCACCAGATATGTTCCTTCCACTGTATGACAGATTGCAAGATGCAGCTGACTACAACAGCGAGGTAATCTGGCTATTTCAGACAAGAAGTCTATTCTGACCCAATGGGAAAGGGTGCTAAAATCAACTGCTCAGGAGAGATGCTTTCACATCAAGTTAATTACTACAGAATCACAAGATGAGCCTCTAAGGAAAATAGTTTTGGTACTATCTGGTGAACATTCATTACATACATTCCTAAACCAGAAGGACAAGCCTTGCTGACTGAGCCTGTCTCCTCAGATACCCATTCTAGCACCTTTTGACAATCCAGGGGTCCCGAGAAAATACATATTAACAATCCATGGGCAACTTGCCCTTCTATATTAGATGCTCAGATAACCTGGCATGGGAATGATTAAAGATGCACGTAGACTCCTAAAGGGCAACACTTATGTATTCATTCTGAATATACTTGGACTAGTGAAACGCTAGAATGATTCTCAAAGGTCTGGTGGACCCTTACACTATAAAGGTTTATACTGTCTCTCATAAATTCTTGCCACAGGAACAATACAGTGATATTGCAACACTTTACAGAGCTTGCCTGCAGCTCAGTTACTGACTCACGTCAGGTAGGTACCTGTATTGATTAAAGAGCCTGTGCAACTTCACTAATTAATTTTCATAATCAGCAGCTACCTTTTTAAAGTTCTGGTTTACCTTTACAGCTATCCATCTCCCTAAGGAGCAAATAGGAGGTGGAAATATCAAGCTTAAATGGAAAAGGGGTTCTTTTAAAGCCTTATCTGGACTAACCAGATGGTAACAGACTATAACAGAAACCTATAAAACCTCCCCATAAGTGTGGTGCTAAATTATCTGCTATTTGAAGATCTTTTGTCATAGAGGCAACCATAATTCTTCATATAACTAAACTTTTGAAGATAGTTTCCTATCTCCCCCTGGGACTAGGAAGTTAGAAGCAAACAACGCATCCCTCTTCCCTGTGGCATCTGATGTCAAGCTGTTCAGGAGCAGATAGAGATCCAGAGACAAATACAAGAGTACATGGCTCTGTGCCAAAAGAGAAAGAAGAATGAGCCATTGTACAGGTATCCACGATGACTCGGGATGGGTGGACAGCTAACCCCAGAGTGGTGATGTACACACAGGGAAGCTTCCACCATATACACTGAGCAGAGCAGGAGAAAGAATCACACCACATGAACTATTAATCTAGTGTTCAAATCTGAAAGTAAGTCTGTGCTTTTAATAACTAGACACTAGCCTGTGTCACAACAACTAAAATGACAGCCAATAGATGGAAGAGGTCATAGTTTAATCAATTCTCTCTCTCTTTGTTTTACATAACTGAGGGTGATAGGCAGCTAATACATTTCACAGCCATGTGATAAATTACACTGTCACCTGCATTTTGCCTGATACTCCTTCTTTGTCAAGACTATTTCCACCATCCCTACTCCCACTCCAATGCAACTGCACTTCAAGTCACAAGTGTGTCAACTTCCTTCTCCTGACAAGTGGAATTTTTCCATCAGTCTTTCTTATGCTCAAGACCTGTGGTGCTAAACCAGCGAGCAGTTTCACGGCCCTAATCAGGAGCTCAATGCTACTGCAAAAAGGAATGTCTCAACTTTGCCCTACAGTTGGCTGTGTTTGTTTCTGGTTGCAGAAGGGACAAAGAAGCAGAATTTACAGCCTGATACTTGCAAGTAGGAATAAAAATATTTGGGTTGGAATGTTTTAGAGTTTATTTTTTCTTTCCCTAAATCTTGTATAAGTCACACTGGTTAGCCAAATCATTCATTTTTAACAGGCCAGATGATGAAAGGGTTCCCTGACATTTGGAAGGTTGACATTCCATACTCATTCATATCTCTGCCATGCACGATAAAGCCGCTATCCCAAAAGCAAAACTAAAAATCACTTCAGCTTATTAAGACTCTCCCTTTGCTCTTAACAGCACAAGCTATAGGGAAGACTGCATGGCAGGTGTATTGCCTATCGTCCATCAGCTTCCCAGAGCGGTCACTCTTCAGGACACGATTTCTTTCCAGCCCTTTCTTATGGATTTATGGAAAGAAAAGGCGATAGTACAAACAAACACTGAACTGGTACATTGCCAGGGTCCTGAAATTTAGACAAATCCATACAGAGTGGAATATAAACAGGAGCAAATTCTAATTGCACAAAGGACAATATTCTACTTAAATATTGAGCCAAATCATTACCTTTGACTCTGAAGTAATAAATCTCAACTGCCTCCGTAAAATAAGGTTCCCAGGCACTGAAATGAGCTTGGTTCAAACTGTGGATGAATGCTGCACTGTGTTTTCTGCTCTCTGGATTCAGCCATCGTGAGTAAATGCAGCAGCAGCATGATTGGAAAATGGCACTCAAAGGCGATAAAACACAGGATTCATCAGCTTTTGATATGTCCCTGAAAATGGATAGTTGTCATTCTCACTTGGCAGCCTGGAAGAATCAGGACTTGGAGACACACTGCAGGAAGCAGAATATACTCCTGGAAGGGAAAGACTTCACCCCTACTTTTCTGCAGGCACCCTTCCCTGACTCCCTGTCTCTCTTTTCCCTCCACCCCTGTGATGCTTTCTTTTTCGCTTTTTGCTTCTCCTAAAAAGCTTCTCCTAAGAGGAGGCTCCAAAGAAGGTGTTTTGCATTGCAGCTTTAATTTAATTACAAGCCAAGGTACCATAGCCTCATTTCACAGAAAGTTCAGCATCAATATGCTTGAAGTGTGAGCAAAATGCAAAGCTAGAGAAGCACCCATCAGAGCAGGGCAATGCTGTGCAGGAGGAAGGCAGGCAGTTTTTATGCCTTTGCTTTCTGTTTTCAGTTTTGTTATCTCAGGGCACCAAATCTCTTTCCCCTCCACCTTGACTGGGAAAGAAAAGCAGTAAGAAGAAAAAAGGCTTTTTGCTTTACTTTGATTATTCTTTCAGAAATTTCTGTGTGGTGGGAGCAAGCAAGCTCTAGGATGGGTGACTCTAAGAGATGTCAAGCACTTGCCACTCCATGTTCAGAGTATCTTTCACAAATCATTTCCTTCACACAATCTTTTTCTAGAAAAATATACATTTTCAATGTTTCTTGATCTAATTATTTGCTAAAAGACTTTAACAATTATTATGGCAGATGGAACGTATTGAAAGATCCTTTCTTATTTGTCTGCTTTTCTCAATTGCACTAATCGTTCACCTTTGAAGATCAGGCTGGAAACATTCCCAATCTTTATTCATGCTTGTCCATCTGTATCTGAAAAGATGTCCCTCTTTGGCATTCACCAAGAGATGCTGAGTTCAGTTATGACACATAACTGATTCTGTTGGCTGAGATCTGCTGGGTTATTTTAGTGCAATTACATATACAAACACTCTAGTGGACCAAAAGGTGATTTAGCTGAATTAGAAAATCAATCCATTTCAGTTGATTTAATTTGGATCACTGTTATTCAAGAATCTGAATTGCGCCAAAATCCCCAAATGGGCTGCAATCCATGCTTTTTTTTCTCCTCCCCCAACTCCTACCAGAGGTAGGGCACGGACGTACTTCTATAAAGCTGAAACAAAACTGTATGACAGGTTAAGATAGGGGAAGTAATTTTAGGTCACTAAATAGCACTTTCTAAACCTCGGAACTTCAGGAAAGGCAGAATGTCATAGTTTCATTTGTGACTCAGAAATGGGAACAATGCATTAATATACCCCTTCTCAGGATACTGGCCACATGCTGTTATCAAGTTCCACTCACCATTGCCATCCTACACTTAAACCATTCCTCTGGAAATTACTCTTTCTATAACCAGAAAAATTACAATGAGTAATAGTTTATTCTGCAACCTTTGCCTCTCTTCTCTTTGTGGAAAATCATGTAAGGCTATGATTTTTCTTCAGTGCTTTGCCATATGCACTGAAGTCATGGAGGAGGTTACTGTTTCATTGCTGGAAAAGCTCAGCTTTCTAAATCAACAGCACACAATCGCAAGCTCTGCGTGTCCTTCCCATGACCGCTCTATAATCTGTTCTTCCACCTCCCTCTGTCCCAGACCACCCCTAGACAGGATGCTGGCAGCAAGCAAGGCAAAAGGAATGTAAATATGATCAAACCAAACATGAAAATTCAAACTCTCATTTGTTGCAAATGTTTTCTCTTTTCTCTTCATAGTCATGACGCAAAGCCCTGGCCACTGGGCAGATAAATACTAGGCCTGATGACATTAACAGCGTTGAAATAGTGGAAATATAGTCTTTGGTTGTAGTTCTTTACACTAAAAGCTCAAAGGCATATATTGTTTCCTTTGTATTATGTTGTACAGAAGACAGAAAGAGCTAATTAAAGCCACAATTCTGTTGGAGCTGCCATGATACTCCTATACAAGTAAATCAGTTACTTCACAAGAACAGAAAATTCTGCTTAGAGGTTTTTGTTCCCTGTTCTCTTGATGTAGAAGCCAAGAAAGCAGCCAGTTTGACTGAAAGATCTAAGGTAGTACTCCTGGTGCCAGAGGTACAGGAGGGGAAAAAAATGATCTTTGATTTGTAAACTGAGCAAATTGGATTTGGGTGTCATTGACAGAGATTGGATACGACACCCCACAAGGTAATCTTTACTTCCACTTTTCTGAACTATAACTATATTGTAACACAGAGGTAAAAGGGAAGCAGAAGTCAATGCAATAACCAGAACTGCGCAGAAATCAGCACTGTTCTGGCTTTGTCTCAGGCTTATCTGCGGAAGGCAGGTACTACATTCCATTTTCATTTTAAAACTAATCTTGTCTTTGGTATGTATTACAAATGCAGATTAGAAAGCCTTGGCTTCATCTAATGTGGCCGGAACAGAGGAAAATGAAAACCATAAAAGAAGAAGAAACCATTAGAAATAGGAAGCTGTTGACATGGGATAAAGAAAGCAAGAGAAAACAGGAACAAATGCTCCAGGAACTTCCAAGTCACATTCTCCAAGGTTTTCCAAAAACTGTTGCTTCAGAGCTTTTAGATAAACAGATCTTGTACAGATCCTCCAAAAATACACATGCTGGGCAAAGAAGGCAGGTTGTCACACACACAGTAATTCAATACAGCAATCAAGCCCTCGTTTCTCAGCACTATTGGATTTATTCTTTGTTCCCTCACTAGGAACACAGCCCTAACAATAGCATAGGGTTCAGCATGAATCAAAGTCCCTGTTTACGCTTTCAGGGACAGGATAATGCCTAAACATAATCAGCATGTGCCACTGTGAACCTGGAGCATGTACCGTAATTCTAGTCTAGGGCTGTCAAATAACCCTGTTAATGCTCTCAGTCTTCAACTGGGTTATCGCCTGTTATTTCCAGTCCTGCCTCACCTCCCAGCTGCAGTCCTCTCCTATCCCTGCTGTCAGTCCCCAGCTCTCTGTGATTTACATAAAGTCCTGCCTCAGAATTAGTTTGGTGCATATGCAAAGTGGAGGATCTTATTCATCAGCTGTGAAATGAAACACAATCTCTTCCCACAGTAGGACCTTGTAGTTGAGGAGTCCTTCCAAGTTTGTATTATACTTTGTATATAACCCTATTCCGTAGCGAATGACCAGAGCTTAGGAAATTTATTGTGAACAGAGGAGGAGCAATGGGGTTAAAAAGAAAACCAAAACAGAAATCTATACTAAAAAAATCTTGTTCTTTTCTTTTTCCTTTCTTCTCTGTCTTTCCTGAGGTTATTCTTTGCTTTAAATCACTGAACTTACAAGTGTGCCTACTACTTCCCTTAAGGAATAAAGAATATATTCTCATAAAGAATAAGATCCCAGGAAAATTATTTGTCTTTTTTCCCTGTTATCTTCTCCTCCCTCTAACATTCAGCTAAAAGGCTGCATTTCAGAAATAATTATTATTCTCCAGATTGCAGACAGGACCTCAGAGCGCCTTTTGCTCCAAAAAAATATACAAAACATGATTAGATACAAATGCAATGGAAAAAATATGGAAGTATTGAAATTTCCTGGCTCAAGACACATTCTCTACCACACTGTGGGGGGTCTGTTTCAAAGCTCAGTGACTTCAATAGAAAGATTCACATTATATTCAGTGGGCTCTGGATCAGCCCCTTTCACCTCATGTCTACCTCAAAGTCAGTATTCAGAAAACAGCTTTCATCTCTTCAAGGGAGACAATGGCATTTAGAAATAATGGTGCTACCAGTGCAGGTAAGGTACAGTTACACCGAATGAGTGCTAAACATGACTGAAAACGACAAGTTCCTGCGTCACAAAACCCCTCTTAAATTAACATTGCCCCACAGGGCATTAAATACCCTTCTCCTTTTATTCTGGAAAGGAAGAAGCCAAAAACCTTGGGGTTTATATCAGAAATTAGCTGCATGGTTTTAAATATAGCCAGTTTTAACTAAAGACATCCATTGATGGAAGCCAAAGAACCCGATATAAAGCTGTGCTTACCTGACAGGGCACATACTCATGTTTAAGTTTACACCTTGAGTGAAAACAAGGCAATTTTGTGCATGGGCACCCTGGGAGAACTGAAGGTGCTCAGCTGATCCTGCTCACCTCTTGGGATCTGGCTGCTACTTAGCTGCCAGGTGGCATGTGGTATCAAAAATACAGTTGGTGAATACTGCTAAATACCAAGGATCCCAGCTCTTGAGTGCCTGAGCTCCCAAAACTTTGATGTGAACCAAGAAATACAAAAGCACAATGAATTGCTCAGGGCTCCGTAAGATTAAACTTGAGAGTTTAATTAAGAGTTCTAATTAAGGAATTTGGAATCCAGTATTAAACCTATGCATGAAAGATATTTAGCAAATGTTTTTTCCCTTAAGCCTTCTTATGAACAATCCTGATCCAGAAGACCAAATTATTCTGGACCAAAGTGAATGCAGGCATGACCACCATATACTGCCATATTTCCTTTTCCTTTCAAATTCTCCCTTGTGTTTATTCATTTAAGCTCATACCTTCCTTCTGTCTTCCTTCATACTTTCCCCAGCTCAGATAAGGTGGGTCTTCATTTTTCATTAGTGACTGTCCTGCCATATAAAATTGCACATCACACTTTCTATCCTTTGGGAGAAGCACTTTCCAGCAAGCTCTAAATCAGTATGAGCTAGAAGTTACTGTAATTAGAGGACACACAGCCCCAACAGAGCGCAGCTACAGATTTCAATCTTCAGATAATAAACACTAGGGAAAATAGATAATATACTCTAAAACCCTGAGGCATGCACGTTTCTACACCTAAACACACCCACCTCCATATGGATGCACAGAGTTGCTGTCTGCCCTATCCCTGTAAGCCTATAGTCTTTGCAAAAGAAATTGTAAGTTGTAACTTCCTGACTGAAGTGTGCTATAAAACAGAGAATTCTTATAAGGAGTCTAAGGAAGTCTTCACCAGAGAGAGCAAATAGGCTTTGTGATCATGGGATGCTCCCCGAGTCATCACTGTTGAAAAGTCTTGCTACAGCAGTCAGAGGGGGACCAAACACTCAATGCTGTAGATTTGAGTCCCATTTTCCCCAGAAGTGTCTTTAGCATTATATTTATGTACAGTTCCTAGGACAAAGAAGCCTACTGAAGAGAAACCAACTATTAAATAGGAAAGAAGCCGGCTCATGGTCTTTAGGGACAGGCAAGAGGATAATTCATGAATAGCAAATGAATGTGAAGGTGTACAGCTTTTTAAGAAGCAAGGGAATTAAAGACTTGTATGTTAAGGCATTCATGCACTTCTTCTGAAATACTGATTAGAGTGGAAATAGATTTGTTGACAGTGCTTGCATGATGATTAAGGGCAGTAAGTAAATGAGCACTGTGACAATGCTGGTACCCCACATGACCAGTGAGATCAGTCATGAAGGGCTGCCAATAAAGCTGCTTGCATTTGAATGTGTCCTGTTAAGGTTCTGACCAGTGCAGAATACCAATAAAATCATATGAGGAAAACTTTAAATGTTTATATCCTGGAACTAAAAGAATATTGTCATCAAAAGCTCAGCAGGGAGGTTGACAACCCTCACTCCATCATGAGGTAGGGAATGGCCGGTAAGGAATGAGATAAAGAATTACCTACACTTCAGTCTGAAGGATAAAAAAAGTTATTTGCTGACACTGACCAGTGTCAAGGCTATTGAACTTACTGGATTCCCCCAGACTCTACAAGGTAAAACAAGGGTACACAGCAAGAGATCTGAAAGCAAATCTTCATGGGTTTACAGTCATCAGGCATCCAGCTGGTATAATCAGATGATTCAGTAGGCCAGTTTTGGGTTATTACAGAGCATCAGCCAGACTAAAGGAGTGCCAATGCACAGGAGTCTACTTCCAATCTACTTTTAATACCTTCAATAGACCAAAACCTCCCATCAATACCTTCAAAACACGAAGAGATTTTAGGAATCAGAACTTGAAGAATGACTGATAAAACCAAGGTCTCTAGATAAAATGAACAAAGGTTTTGCTTGTTGATTTGTAATGACAAGCATGTGATTAAATTTGTGATCTGTGTTTCAGTTACACTTTAACAGAATAATGTGGTTTTATTAATCTTGTTACCGTCTGACTGGGAGTATGATTTCCAGGCAAAGCTGACTCTGAACAGGAACTCTCTTTCCTTCAGAGGCAATGAACCCTGATATATACAGATTTTCTCATTTTTAAACACTTTGTCAACCCAGCACAAAACATGCAATTCTCTAGCACTGAAGCACAAACTCACATTTTCCTTGCAAGCAGCATCAAAAGAGAAAGACAACAGAAATTCCAGAACCATAAAAGGTGCTTCCATGGAAGAGCTTCACCAAAGCTTAGTGAAAGAGTAGGATCAAGTGGACAAGGCTTTGCATAAATCTTCCACACCAGAGGACTCAGTGGAGATGGGTGGATGGGGATCCTTAAGAATTTTATTTCTATAAGAGATTTAAGAGCTGTACATTCCCAAGAAAAATAACAAACACAAACTATGTCATTTTTAATAGATAGGCAAGTGTTAAGAGAACAACCTGGTCGTAACACAAGGTCTTAATTGACTTCAAATGTATGGCAAAAGTACAAAGGAAGTTGAAAAGAGGATTACAATAGATTGGTTAATACTAATGAGCGCAAAAGTACAGAAAGAACAGCCAGGAATAAAGCTTGAAAAATGAAGACACAAAGTGAGATGAGAGTGGCGAAACTTTCACACAGAAAAGGATATCATTCTTTAAGTTTATTAGTAGTAAAAGGCAGCATAAATTGTTAGTCCACTTTCCAGAGAAGGAAAATCTATTGACAATCAGGCTGAGTCATTTTACATTAATTTTCATAAAAAGATCATCTGTGATGAATTAACATTGTTAAGAACTGACAAAGGAGTAAAGGAGGCCTAGAATAGAAAAAGAATAGGTTAGTGAAGTACATGGCTTAGATCTTTACAAATGAGCTGAATCTGCTATATTCCTTTTGGAGCTCTAAGGAACTGACTCAATCAATCTCAAAGCTGTTAACGATTATTTTTGTAGAACTTAGGAAGGATTGGTGATGAACTAGATAACTGACACAATGTAGTGACCACCTTTTGAAGACAGAAAAAAGGAGAAGAGAGCAAACAATAGACCTGTCAGCTTAACTCCAGTTTCTCAGAACAAAGAAACAATTTGGAAGTACCTAGGAAGAAAAGAAGTGGATATTGGTCAACACAGCTTTGTCAGGAACAAACTAGGATGACCCATTCTAATTTGTTGCTATGAGAACGTATCGGGGGAATACTCAGTGAACAAGATGTCTTCTAGTAAAGCTCTGAAACTATTTCATATTCTCAGAGCAAATAAGCAGCGTGGTCTAGATGAACTACAGCAGAGTAAATATTTAAACTGTTTAGAAAATTGTGCTCAGAAAACAGTTCTCAGCATTTCACTGTCAAAACGGCTGGTTAGAAGTGTTAAATGAGCTTCTGGAGGACTCAGACACAGATTTGGTACAATTCAGTATTTTCATTAAAGATTTAGATGAAATAGGAAATATGCTAATTCAATTTGCAGATGAAACCAAAGTAGACAAAGATTGTATTAAAATTCAAAATCCCTTTGACAGACTAGAGATGTAGCCTGAAGAAAACAGTTGCAATTCAATAGGGTCAAGTTACTATGATTAGACAGGAATAATCAATGTTACAAACACACAAATGAGGAGCTATGACAAGGTAGCATTTCTACTGGAGATAGAACCAATCTGCATTAGTGAAGATTAAAATGCAAATGCAATACTGGGTGGGTATGAAGAATGTAAGCTGGCAAAACACATAAATTAATCTGATCTCTCTTGATCCACCACTATTAAGATCTTCACTATTGTTCTGTTCCCAGTTTGGGCAAAGCAACACAAGGAGGACTTGGCCCAACTGAAAGAGGTCCAGAAGACACCCTGAAAAGCAAATGATGAGTTCTCTATGTCTAGGCTAGATAGGGAAGAAAATAACTTGCAAGGATTTCCCGTAGCAAGACAGTGCTCAGCTCAAGCTTTAAGGTCCTTCCAACTCAAACTATTCCGTTTCTATGCTACAGCTAAACCTAGGGAGTACTACAGGTCACTCCTTTCTTGCAAACTCACTCCTCCTCACAAAAGAACCCCATAGAAGATCAGAAGGAAAGGAATTAGAATGAGCTTTCATAGATGAGCTGTTAGGCACAAATAGATTAATGAAAGCTGTGCACAATGCATCAGCAGTGACCAGGCTTGGCAGGGCTGTTATCACTGGGTATTAGTTTATGGCAGTATAGATGAAGGAGGGAAGCTGCTCTGGGCATAGCTGCCAAGTGAATCATAACGGATCAGGAGCAGAGGGCTTCCCTTCAGAAGGCTGGTCTGGGAACATGGTACTGGGAATTCTTTTTCTTACCAATTTAATTTAATCTTTTCTCTCTAAACCTTTTTTTTATTCCAGGCTTTGTTTCTCTGGAGCCACTTGCAACATTCCTTTGTTGTGACTGAAGGAAGGAAACAAAAGAAGCGGCAAAGCATTTTGCTGTATTGAAAACACAAAGAAGACATGTTTTGCTGACTGAATTTGTACTCTGCATTCTTAACTGTCCTGATCCAAAGCACAGTAAAGTCTTCAATTGCCTGGGGTCACATCCACAGAACAAGCTGATACTTCATCAGTCTGGTGCGGATTACAGAGGACTGAATTATCACACTGTAAACTCCTGAATGGATTTTGTATCACTTATGGGCCTGATATCTCCTTTTATTTTCCCATCTGCATTTTAGCAAGGGCTGCTTGTAGGTATCTTTCAATAGGGTTTGAGAAGATGCATTTCCAGCTTTCATGCTCTGATAGGAAGAGGCTTAGACTTTATGATAGAAAGGACAGCAGATTACTGCCATGTGCTATGCCTTCTCTTTTTCTTCTTTCCCTGCCTTCTGGTGAGATAGCTTTCCCTAGTTAGTTATCCTGCTACCAAGTTGAAGTGGAACCTATGAAAAGTGTGCAAAATAGATGGGATAAATTGCTCTCAATGACTGCAAAGAAAGCTTTTGATAACTGTCATGGCCAGATTCTTTAGATGGTTACCATTTTGATGAATACCTTTTGGTGTTCCTGAATTACTTCTGTGTGCTTTTTCTTTGTGTGCATGTGTTCCTCTCCCATCATCAACTCCAACATTAAGTGAAATAAACTTTACCATGACAAGCTACAGGTAGGTAAAAATAAAGTGTGCCTTGTAAATAAATTAAGCTCTGGTGCTGCAAAATCTTTATCCTGTTGGATTCAAAAGCAGACTCTTAACACTTTATCCACAGCAGAAATATGCACTGTTGCTTCCTGGAGATATATTCACATCACATCCCAAATACTTCATGTATCCAAGAAGAGTAAGTCCTTTAGATTTTACCTCTTGTGACATCCTCAATGCACTGGCTTTTCCATACACAGACCAGAGTATATTAGGGATTAATACAGTTCAGCAGCTCAAAACACACAGATTGTCAGTCTCAGTAATCAGCCTGAAGAATTTTGAGGACAGTTGTTATTTACAGAAAGTGATAAGAGACCCAGCAGAACACTTAACTCTGAATAAACAATGTGGAAATTTCACTACCCAGGAAGTCCTAAGTGGCAATAGGCAGCTCAGATGTTCCCAAAACCAGTTTGATTCCATTCCTGCTGAGAGATATCAAAAGCAGAAGACAGGGAAGGGTAAGACAGAAAGCAGGGGGTCTTCACTCCCATTTCAACTAGTGTTTAGCTCTGGTTTGTTACTCCATTAAGAAGGCGTTACAAAACCCAGTCTCAACACACTGATCACCAGCTTCACTGCACAGCAGCATGGCATGCGTTACAACACATGGCTGGGTAACAGGGGCCTTCTGGCATCTGGGCAGCAGAAACTCTTACTCCAAAGAGCCTGTAGGGAGATGATGGGGCCTTTTTACAGCAATGTAACAGTAACAGGCAATGGCATAGAGAGTTCTCTTTTTTCCTGTGTTTCCTTCACCAGAATATCTGTCCTTGGCAACATGAAGGGAGGCATTTCACTAGCACAGCAATCTAGCTTGTGGCAAAGTGCAAGGAACAAGCCAAGCAGTATAAATCCTGCTTTAACAAGAACTCTGCTGTGTGGATCCTAAATTAACCCTGGGTCCAAGCTGCATCCCAGCTTAAGAGGGGATCATGTAGAGAAGCATCCCATTAGAACAGCAAGGAGACTGCAGCCAAATCCCATCTCCTTAGAAACATGTAGTAACTTACCTCCATCCCACCCTACCGCTGTGAATTGGAACAAAGAGGGTGGGTTGGGGGTCCTAACAAGTACAGCACAGATGATACTGGTTTAGCACTTTACCTTACTTAAATCTGCATGTGGCTTCTGCTTACCCTCATGCTGGAAAAAACACTCTCCAACAAGCTGCTACTATTCACACGAGGGCTTGCAATCGAGCTCTAAATATAGCAAGGTGGCATAATAGAGAGGGCTCCTGCACTTCTGTTAACACCAGGAGCTGGAGCTTAGCAATGTGAATGGGCTGATAATAGCTTCTATCATTGGGCACTTTGTGGTTAGACCTTGCCAGCTGCTGAATTCCTTCCAGCAGCCTTTTTCTTCTATAGCATTATAACTAGGCAAATAATGGGCTAAAATAAAACTTGACAGATCTCAGGAATAAAATAGTGTGTGTGTGTGTGTTTATGTCCCGACCAGTCCTTGCTGATCTTTGAACTTGGTGTTATCTTGAAGGAAACCCTCTTCTGAACTTTGGTGTGAATCTAATTTATGAGTTAATTCCCTGCTAATCTATTCTCTTCTTCGTGTCTCTTTCATGATTAATTTAGTCCCAGTGAATTTCCTTCACTGACTGCAGAGTAGAACCACATTTCCTGTCCTATTAATCTCCACTTTTGACCCATCAGCAGGGACTAAACAAGAGCATATGCCTCCATGCCTTTATTTTCTGAACCATTAGAGAGCACAGGCAAATTCTAGAAGATGCTAACAAGTAGGGAAACTTCAGCTGTACTTCTTCCACCACTACAGAGGAGATGGAGGTAGGCTTCGCACCCAGAAGGTGTAAAGTCTGAAGTAGTTCAAAACTCTGCCTGATTACACCAGCCACAGACAGAACCAAGAGGAAAATCTAGCAAGGCTGAAAACTTCATAGGAACATCACTCAGTGGGCAAAGGATCAGAGAAAAGCCCATACCCAAACTAAAAGAAGATAAAGTTCTTTTGAGAGAGGCACACCAGGGATCCGATTTTCATTACTCCTGAAGCTCCAAGGCTCCCTAACATACTTCCCATACTATTTTTCTACTGTGGAAGGAAAGATCTTGTTTCGAGGACAGACAGACTTCTCTGTCCCCACCTTCAATGCTCTTGTTGAAAGGAAATTTGGCCTGTTCCTTTTCTACCTATCAAAATAATAATTACTCTTTCAGCATTTAACAAGATCATAGAATGGAGCACCCATAAATAAAAGGACATTATTTGCTGTTCAAATAATAATAAGAAAATAAACCAAATGAAGCTGCAGGTGTGGGAAAGGTTCCCTTGCTGGGATCACAGACCAACCCTCACAGCTCTCAGACACCCTTCAGGGAAACATTTTAAAAGATATATAAAATATAATATATAAATTATAAATAAATGAATAAACGAGCAAAACTAAGCTAGCTTCCTCCTGAAAATTAAAACAAAATGAGTTGGGGCTTTCTATGTAACATCCATGGCAGAACAGTGCTGCCAGCAATTAGCATCACAGACCTTTCCTTCTAATGCCACAGTGTGTCAAGGACATTTTTAATGATGGATCAAGGGTACTGCTGTTTGTGAGGTGTCGTGTTTAAGCTGTGTTAACAACAGCCTTCTTAGCTCGCAAATCCAGCATCCCACCAGGGATGTAGCAAAGGCAGGAAAGCACCACCAGGCAGGAGAGATCTCTATGCAAACATGTATGCTGTTTTCATGGCTGTTCCTGTCATGCCTGAAGGGGAAATAATCCTGAAGTTTCACTAAACATCTTTCTATGGCTTTTTCCGCAATAGCTGGTTATTTAGAGTCACTCTGCAAGTAGATGGAAATGCCAAAAATAAGACATGAGGAAAAATAACCTGAAGAGGGCAGAGACCTCAATGATCCTATCTATTATCCTTTCTCAGATAAATTCCAGCCCCTATGCCAGAGTATCCCATTTCTGAATAATTTAAGGAATTTGCAGATGCTGCATTACAAAAGAGCCTTACAGACATCTGACACTGGTGAGGGTAAGCTCCTGATGGACCATGGCCACAAGAGGGACCTGAGTTGGCAAAGGGAACAAAGATCAGAAGTTATATAAGGGCTCAGAGTACACTGCTCCTGACTTGGTTATATCACCAGCTGCTGGGTCATGCATGACTAGACTTCCCAAACAGACTTGTATACAGCCAGCAGCAGCAGCAGTGTGGGCTTAGCCTTCAGGCCTTGCACTCCAGGGGCTTTCTCTGCTCGGAGATGAGTCTTTGATCCTGAACAGTATATTTGCACAATAAGGGTCTGGATATGATTTGAAAACGCAAGAGAGAAAAGTGAACAAAAGCCACAATTCTGCATCTCATCTCTCCAATCTGTTCCTCCCTGAAAGGAGCAAAGACACCTCAGAGACGTTGTCAAAGTGCCTAAACCAATTTTTCAGCTTAATCTATTATTTATATTTCCACCTGACCCTTTTTTCTTTTAAAACTGAGCTTCTGAAGCTAAGGTTCTTTGTGGTATTGAGAATCACTTCCATGAGCAGCAGGGAAGACAAGGAGAGGACTTACGTCTTGGCCTGCCGTTATCCTTCCATGTTCACCTCTTACAGGGACCCTCCACCTTTTGCTCCCCACACACACACTGCCAGCATCACATCCTTATCCCTTTGTCTCTCTTCTACTTGGCTCCTTCTAAGCTCTGTCTTCAGGCCAGATACATAACACTGAAATCTAAAAGACCTAAAGAAAGAGAGACATGATTTCTTACGGGCATGTACTTTCACATGAGAGAATCTGGTTTCCTTCACCAGCCCAAATTGTGGCCAGTAACTTCTAAGACAATTACTTAAAGATGAAACGGTTTCTTCAATGCTATTCATCAAACTAGGTTAGGACAGAGCTGAGTAATCCAGGAAGCTACCATCCTTCTTGAAATACTAAACCTCAGCAGCAAGACACATGGACAACACTGAAAATATTACTAAACTATTACTTTAACAAATCCTATGGCTTCTTTTGTAAAACTATCTTGAGTTCTTATCTTCCTATATCTTAAAAGATAACACATAAATGAGCGGGGTTCCAAAGCAGGTGATAAAAGTAGTTAGAGGCATCAGAAGACCAAAAACAGTGAGCATCGTTCATGGCCGGATGCATGAGAAGGGAGGCGATGGTTGTTTACAAAATAACTTGCAACTTGGGCATTCCCAATTATTCTCTCTTACAGCAGAGGACAAAGGTGCATTTGCAAAGGTGAAAGACCAGATGATGAAAGGAAATGCTTTGTCTTTCTGCACAACACTCAGTTAATCTATAAAACTCACAAGATGGCAGGGTGCAGCCAGGAGCAGGGTAAGATTCAAAAAGCATTAGGCACTTGTATAGGAAAAGAGAGCACTGGAACATTTCATTAGAGAGGATTATTGTTATTATAATTATTGGGAAAGGCTACAGATTCTTGTGTTTCCAGGTATAAATAAATCACTGTCTAAAGATAGAAAGGCATTCCCCCAGAGGGTAGGGGCATTCTGTAATTGTCCTCTTATGGCAATTTCTTGCATCCCTCTTTGAAATCTCCAATGCTGAGCACTGTCAGAAAAGACACTTGACTGCATTAATGTACTACAGTGGATCCTCTCTTCTTAGGATTTACTTATTCATAGATGAAAACGCAAGTTATGTGCAAGAACAAAAAAATAAGTATTAATACTAGGCAAGCCTGACAAGATAAATCCAGGTAGCAATACTTTACCCAAATTCTTGGCTGCCCCCTGCAGTTCAATGGAAGATGAAACACTGCTTTATTATTTGAAATGGATGCTTGCTTTCTCTTTGAATTGCATTTGGACTTTTATCTTTTAATGAGATGCTGGTGCTTTTTGGAGGATGCTATAAAATGTCATCTTCAGAAACAATTCTAAAGTACAGAGTGCGATGTAAAAACTTGGGTAGACTAGAGAGAACAAACAGAGTAGTCAGAGAAATAGATAGAGAACAGATGCTTTCTATTCTTCCCCTTATTCTTAATTTCTGATTACACTGGCCTGATAGCAGAATCTTTTTCTGGCATTCAGCTGCTTCTATTGCTTAGTCTGTCTTCCAAGTCCAAACCCTCAAATCCATGTTGAAAAACGGATTTAAGGTAGTAACTGTTAACACTTAAAAGGAAAACATTCTAGTTTAAATGGTGAATAATGTGATATAGATAAAGCTGATGGTTATGTATTTTTAAATGGCTAGAGATATATTTGAAAGTCTAACCATAAGGCTGCTACTGTAACTTTAAAAATTAAATCTGACCTTCCAGAAATTAGATTTTCCTCCATTTAAAACCCTCAAGTTTTAACAGGAACAAATAGAAGTAGGAATGAGAGATGGAGCAGGGGTGGATACAGAAAGCACACCCCCAACCAGATGGAAAAGGAATGCTTTCTCTTTTTTCCTCTTACACCCAACCTCAGGCATGGGAATGAATTTGGGAATGGAGAAGATGCAGAAAGAAGAAAGTGATTTGGCAAGGCAATTCAGAGCTCCATTTAATGTTGCGCAGAATTGCTTGTCTGCAGCATTATAAGCCTTAACTTTCCTTTGGGGTGAAAGCAAGCTTCTTTTGCTCAGGAGCCTGGAGTCAGCAAGCACCCATGGGTTTGCTGTTAACAAGGAGCTCTCCTGAACGAAGAGCATGCTAAAAATATCTCAAGCAAAACAGGTTCTGATAGGAGCAACAACTTTAAAATAAAGAAGCAACCATTTTAAATTCTTAAATAGATAAATATAACCCACCAAGCAGAGAGCAGCTAGCGATGGTTCAAGATGAATGACAGAAGCATCAAAACTGCTCTAAATCTGATGTTAATATTCAACACAACACCCTTTACTGTAAACATATTTGTTGTTCTGCTAAATTGGAATACTACACCTCTGAAAGGAAATCTCCCTTTGCTAGAGTTTTTGGCATTCGGCAAGAGCTCCTTCTAAAAGGTAGTTCATGCCAACATCCTTTGGAAAAAGATTAAGGGATCAGAGAGCAAAACCATCACAACCTCTGTAACGTTATAACTAAATCCCTTTACCCTAAATAACAAGCTTTCTACACTAAGCCTGGGTTGTTTGACTTCTGCTCCTGAAAGCTGGAGTCTTGAGCTACTTTAAGTCTTGTAAGCAAAAGAAAGAATCTTATTCTTATATTTCCCCTTTATTTAATGCCTCCAGACCATCTCTGGGACAGCACTGCACCATGTCTCTGGCTTCAGACAATTTAACCAGGCAATTACCGGTTCTCCTGCAGATCTCTGTCTGACAGTACTCACTGCAAACAGAAGATAAATGCTTCATTGGGGTGCACAGAGTGAAGAAAAGGAAAGGAAGAAGGAAAACAGATCATTTTTCCAGATGTGCTTAATTCTCTCAGCTACTTCTCTGAGTCTGCTTCTCTGCTACCTTCTTTCGTGTGCAATTAACATCTTAGAGCAAGCAGAAGATGAGGTGCTACAAGAACACCTGGACTTAGTTTCCACCTTTTTCTACTGAGAAAAATTCAAAAGTTCTGTCTCTAAATCTAGGTGAATGAATCTGCTTCATCCATTATAGCATATAAGATGGCTGACACTCATTGCAGGTACAGCTGTAACAAATACTATTCTTGACAAGGAACAGCAGGATTGTATTAGTACAGTATGTGACTGCAGTAACATCTCTTTTATATCTCTGTACATAGCAGCACAGCTATTTGTTTATGGACCATGAAAAATATCAGTTCTTGCCTTCATCAAAAAGAGCACTCTGAGCTGAGATGAAGCTAAGTAAGCACTAACAAAGTCAAAGCAAACTAAGTTCTGTTACCTGCCTATGTAAAAGTTACCAATCCAACATATGCATTTTATCTTGATGAGATCGGACTGGCTGCAACAGAGTTAATCCTGCTCTACATTGGCAAAAGTGATAATGATAAAACTCCCCAGAGTTTTCATAAAAGCTGGTGATTTGAATTCTGCACATTTTTGTAGTACACAGCTGGGACATTCCCAACTGTATTATATCCTAGTCTTTCTATTCCACTTAAGATACCTCTGACAATCTAAAACTGCTCTGAATTGCTCCTATATGCATTTATTTACTAAGAATAGAGTTTCTTTACTCTATTAAATACTCACAATATAGATATAATGAAATATTCTCATATAAAAACATTCCCATAATACTGTACTAACCTGTTTTAAAAACTAATAATGGTGATAAAATAGTCTAGTTATTGAATAAATATAATCTGTGGAAGCTAGAGAATTCCTGAATAAGTATCAGCATCTTAGCCTTAGCTTTAGCCTGGTCTCACATGTGTAATCTACATACCCTGATATGGTGCTCTATGAGAAGATACCGCACATACTGCAAGCCACATTGTACATTGTTTGACCTTCATATCTCAGGGTGAGTTTTCAAAGCTGTCAGGAAATGTGTATA
>JANHGB010023329.1:0-23128 GCA_026283785.1 Coracopsis vasa
TTACCACTGAGCTTCTTAGTTATTACCTCTCCTGCAACAGAACAGTTCTGTTAGAAGACAAACAAAAGTCAAGAAAAGATGACCCTTACCCAAAAAAGATGAAAATGAGGCAAGAGCAGAAGAAATTTAAAACAGATGCAGTGACTATCTGACTTCAGCAACATTTAATAGGAAACACTAAGACAGTATTTCTTGAAATTTGTTCTTAAGTTTTAAATGTAAGATCTATTGACAATTTCTGGAAGTAAATCCATACATATTCTTGTACATGGCTGCTCTTTAATGATTTGACTGAAGACAGGAAATACTTAACAAATGAGGAAACAAAATATTCTGTTACAACAAGTCTGAACTTTAGTGTTGTGAGAACTTAATGACGAACAGCTGCACAGCTAGTGGGATCCTTCAGCTTATGCTTTGTAATCAATAAAGCCTGAGGAAGCCTAGGAAGTACAGAAGGGAACAAGGCAGGGAGCGAGAAAACAGACCACTGACATTTCAGACCACTTCATATTTCTAATGTCTCAGAGACAACAGATTGAACACCGGTACCCAGCAACTCAACCCAAACAAACAAAAAAGCGAGGATATTTCAGCTATGCACTTTGGCTACAAAAAGCAACAGCACAGAGACACAAAACCCAGGCTCTTTAAAGATGAATACTAATACCCTTTCAGTTATTTAAACTGTATTAAAGTTAAGAATAGGTACTTCATAGAGACTGCAAAGGTCAGTTTAGAGATTAAAAAAAAGGAATGGTTATTCAGAAGTTCCACATACAGATTCCCAAATGGCACATGCAACCCTCACTGACATTCAAGTTAATATGAGGAAAAGGTTATTTTATACTGCAGTATGTACCTTGGCCCCAACACGTTTTCAATTAGGTTATATCTTTATATTATAGTTAAAAGTGCTTAAGCCAAAAAAATCATGCACAGATTCACACTTGATGTATAATAAAAAAAAGTCCTTGTCCTGGGTTTAGCTGTAACAGTTATTTTTCTCCTTCCTATCAGCTGGTGCACTGCTGTGTTTCAGATTTAATCTGAGAACAATGATGATAACACACCAACGTTTTAGTTGTTGCTAAGTAATGGTTACTCTGATCAAGGACTTTTAGTTTCATGCTCTGCCAGTGAGGAGAGGCACAAGAAGCCGGGAGGAAGCAGAGACAGGACACCTGACCCAAACTAGCCAAAGGGGTATTTCATACCATAGCACGTCATGCCCAGTATATAAACTGGGGGGAGTCACTCAGAAGGGACTGATTGCTGCTTGGGTCGGGCTGGGTATCAGTGAGCAATTGCATGACGCATCACTTGTGTTTTCTGAATTTTCATTTCTCTGTTGTTTATTTTTTTCCCTATTAGTATTGCTATTGTTGGTAATATGTCTATTACTGCTATATTTTACTTTATTTCAATTATTAAACTGTTCTTATCTTTTGATTCTCCTCCCCTCTCTCCACTTGCTCAGTCACTGGAGAGACCATTAAGTGGAGGCCTGGTCTGTGACTCCAGCTGTGATTTGCACTGCCAGCTGGGATGGCAGGACCCACTTAGCTGCTTTTTCGACACAGTACTCCGGGCTGATGCTGTTCAACTCCTGCAAGCCTAAGCACTCCTCTTTAATCTCTGCCAACTGCTATACCTGTTCCTAAAGCAACCCCCCAGCCTCATTCCAGTCTTCACCCAAATGCAGTGTAAACTCCTTTTGGACTGACATAGCCACTCATTCTTTCTGTCAATGAAGATAATTCCCTGTTCACATCAGTAATCCATCTTCACCCAAGTCAGCAGTAACAGGCTGGTACATATATGTACCAGGCACACAAAAATGAATACCAAGTACCAGTAAAGCAAACAGATTATCCAAGGATGTACATTCTTCTCCTTCACGACACTTGGCTCTCAAAGCCCAGCATCTAACTTCTAGGCTGACTAAGACTAGAGGCCTAATTAATTTGCTGAAGGTTATATAGATAACTTTAGCAGAGATCAGAATCAGACTCCAGTCTTGTGTAGTATTTTAATTGCAAAGAATCATCTCCATAACCAGATTCATTTTTCTTGATTCTACTCTAGTATAAATAATAAACCTTACTCTATAATTCCTAAAAGCTCATTACATGCTCCAGTAAAACTATTCATAATTATTAAGTCATCTGATTATGTTTGCCCTTTTGCATATTTGAGCACTTCAGAGTCAGAGAAGGTTTTAAAGCATTACAAAATAGGCAAATAATTTACTTTCACATCTGAACAGAGTTCACTCTGGTCATTTGCTCTTTCATATTGTATATTATTATATGCAATCAGTCACCTAAACTACATGTTGTGAACACTTCCATATGAATATATGAATAGCCAATAATATCAGCTCTAAGTAGGATTTCTATTTAACAGCAAATATTGTTGTCTGGACATGAATACCCTGTGCGGGCACGAATACAGATTCCCACAGAATTAAAACTTGTTCTCCGAATACTTGCTAAAACAAAAACATACTATAGATACTTGCAAGGAGCCTGAGCATGACTGATAAGAAAGAAACATAAATCTGTGGTGTACATTTGCCAACTCAATTTTAAAACATTCAACTGATTCTAACTGTAGATTACTGACTTTTTCCAACCATCCAACCATTTTCATCTTCTGCTAAAAATATTCATTTACACAGAGCAGCAAAGCAGCGATCCAGGACATCCAAACTTTAATAAATCACAGACATCAATTTAATCTCACGCAAATGAAGCTTCCCGTTGTCCTTTTAAAATAAACAAGGAGGACACAGAGGCCTGCACATAATCACTAAATTACAAAGAACAGATGTGAAACATTAACAAGGAAATGCTCATGCTGGCAAGGAGAAATCACTATAAAACAGCACACACTGTACCAAGCCAGATTGGCTTTTAAATAACTCACACTTACAAGATTACAAACAACAAGGAACAAAAATAAAATAGTTAATTTGACTGGGCCTAATACACTTTAGTTACTTTAAATTAACTGCTAATTGTGCCATTTCTTTCCCTCCTACTTTTCCTTTTGACATCTTGGTTTAAATGCCTTAATGGAGAGGAAAATACTAAAAACCACGCACATTTCATATCTAGGCATTTACCTATCAAATTCATTATTACTGCAAGCATTCCCTTCAAAATACGCATTTACCTCTCTGAAAAGAAAGCATCTCTCTCCCCTAACTAACACATTACTATGCCATGTATGCATACAATGAATTTTTTTCTCAGTTTTTCAGAACTAAAGATTTTATTCCATTCATCCCATGTGTTACCAGGCTTTTTTTCCTCACCCTTCACTGGGAGAAAGAGAAAAAAAGAGCAAGAGTTACTTCTTGCAGTATTACCAAAGGAAGCAGAACAAGATATTCAGGATAACAGAGATGAAGAACCACCATGAAGTGCAGGGTGATGTAAGTAAAATGCAAATAGCAACTGAAATTCGGTGTGCTCTAAGCTCTTTTGGCAGTTATGGCATTTTCTGCAAACAGGCTTTTTAACTATAATGCTGACACTGCCTACTTCTCACACACACACATTTTCTATTCATATGCCTATCCTACAGACATACCCTCATGTTTCAAGCAACTTCACAGTTTATTGTCCTGGGACAACTTAATTGGCTTGCCATCTTTACTTGCAACGCTAATTTATGCAAGTTCCCCTAGTCTAGGTGTACTCTGGTCATTATGTCTCATGTGAGATAATGTCAAGGAAGCTCTGTTTCCCTTCCTTTTCACCTTTAACAAGGACCTCAAGCAACCTTAGACTTCCAAAAGCCACTAAAATGCCAATGACAGCAGCCATTGCTCTTCTATGATTCTACACTGAGTCAGACAACTAGAGCATCAGGAACTCACTGCTCATGCTCTTCCTACTTGGCTTCCTTAACAAAAAAATTGCCTACCTAAACCATCTCATATTAGTACTGATAACCAGAGAACCTTCTAAATTCATTAAGTTACTGTGGAAAACATTTTAAATCAAACAAATGCTACTGGTGGCTCCCTCCCTTAACTGCCCCTCTCCCACTCTCAAATCAAGATAATGCTTTCAGCAACTTCAATTGCAAAATTAGTTTCTTCCATGTCTTTGCATCTAAGAATAACAACTCAGAAAGAAGCTCCATGCACGGAGCAGTGCAAGAAAGGAGAAGTCAGAACTAAGACTTACCTGTATTAACTGACATAGAACTGGTCCCAGCCTTGCATTACAGAAGTAGAAGCTCTGACTTCTGTAACTTCCGACTTAATGACTGCTGCTAAGGCTGACTCAAACTGTCCGTAAGAATTATTCCAAAAAAAGGGAGTATTTTGGTGTAGACAGTACACTGTACCTTATGTGGTAGAAAGGACCCAAGGAAGATCTACACAATCAGTTTAAAGAGAATCATAATAATGAGGATGCAGTATGCTGGGAAATTTCTACTGCTTCAACTACTGATAAATGGATCATTTTTTATTTTTTCCCATATTTCTCATAGAGATACCTCCATGCACAGTTAAAGCAGAAGTCCTTCATTATGACCATCCTGGATTAACCTCTTGATAGCACAAGAGATATCTGTTCTTCCTATTATCCACTGAAAGGGGAAAACAGGGAGGCAGTGAATGTCTTAATTTCTTAAGATCTCCACTGGCGGAGAAAGTAGCACATCCTTCAATAAACTATCAGCAATTATTTAAACACAACTGTTAAATATTCAGGCTTTATTTGCAATCTGAGCTTCTTTAGCTATAGATCCTATTTAACAGGCCTTCTTATGCCTCCATCTGCTAAATTGAAGAGTCCTTTAGTATTGCATAATCTGCAAGGATTTATGCAGATACAAGTTGCATTAAAACACTTCATGTCTTTTTTTTCTCTGAGTGAGATGGACAATTCACTTCCCTCTTGCTGCAAGTCAAGCATCCTCAAATAATTTCTGTGGCTCTTTCACGCACCAACACTATTATCTTTTTACAATGTTGATACCCAAAGCAGAATCTTCAAGCCTAGGAATGATCTTCCTAGTACTTCATATGGAAATAGCACCACTTCTGAGCTGAGGCTGATATTGCCCTATATTTATTGTTATTATACGTACTCTGTATGTATAATATGTAAGTCTGCTCTTAAGACCACTAGAGAAAATACAAACAAATTTAACTGGTTGCAGCCTTTAGTCTTATTATTGAAAAGGTATCAGTCTATTAACAGATAATGTTTCTTACTGTTTGTAAGGAAGAGCACTGAAGTAGCTATTCTTGCAGAAAGTAGCTGAGAGCTAGAGAAATATTCACTTTATGAACCTGAGGAAGCAGCAAATGGAAGAGACAGGCTTCTGAAGGTGATCAAAAGGAAGAAGCATCTGGAAACAAAAGCTGAAGTTAAGCAAAGAAACTGGGTTTTTTTAATGGTTTAATCACATTTATATTGAAGAAAAAGAACCACCATTGCAAAGAGTGCCAAATTACAGCACTTGTGAGAAATTCCACTGATTTATACTGCAGAAATGCACACTTAGTCTTCCCACACTGATGTTGTTCACACACCACTGAGAGATATATATTAAGGACAAATATGGTTTATATTCTCTATGCACTGGTTATTTCTTTTATGATACGAAGGCTCTTCATGCTAGCAATCAAAATAGGTTCCAGATTCCTAATAAAACTGAAAAGATAATAAAAATATTTAACCAAAACTAAAAAACAACAGAATGAACATCAATGAATACAAAACTAAAACACACTTTCCTTTATTTCTACTAATAAGCACATAGCTCGTGGTATCCGGTACTAAAAAAAATTAAATTCTTAGCTACAATCCTGCATTCCTAAGAGCTCACTGCTACATACCCAAACCAGAGCAATTTTTACCTACTTAAAATTACTTTTCAGAACTGAAGAACAGGTCCCCAGCAAGTATAAAACAATAGTTCAGGATCTGTTCTACGCTTTACCCCACACTTGGACAGAATGAAGGCCATGTCACTAAATTTTTCCTTTCTGGCTACCTTATCCAGCCTATGCCACCTAAGATCTGTAGAAAACAATCTACCATTTCAGAGATTGGATGGACCTCTAACATGTCTTAAAAATTATAAAACTATCCCACCTTGTGCAAATCAGGCCCTCTGCAGCTGTGACTGTGGGCAGACCAGCAACCACTTCATTTTGTTTGAAAAATCATGTAACTGGAGCCAACTGGACCCAAGGGGCAGTCACTGGGCTGACCAAATGCCTCAGGCCAGGCCCTGAAGGGCTCCACAGCATGTATGCACGTTGGTGGGTGTATGGGGGTCTGCACTGGGAGTTGAGGTGGGGCCATGGGCCTCGGTGGCTCACATGACCATGTCAGCAACTGGGAGACTGGGATCCAGGGACAGTTACTGGATAGACCAAGTGTCTCTGGCTGGCTATTGGAGGGATCTGTACTGTAGAGATTTCCCACTAAGGGACCTTCAACCTGACCAATGAGATCAACTGGGATTTCCTGCAGCAGCCTTCTAACCCTTCAACCGCTTTTACTTCCACCTGCTGCACTGCCTTCCTAAGTGTTACTTACCAATGTTATTTAAGTGTTACTTACCAACGAACCCCAGGCAGTGACAGCTTATCTCTCCTGTATGTTTCCTCTCGATTTCATCACAGAAAGGATCTTTCAAATACTACAACATGACCTTACCACACTTAGCATGTGAACACAAGAATCATACAGACATGTAGCAAAGCCTGCTACAATCTGTGAATTTTGACCCCAGGAAGTGCCAGGGGCAAATACAGCAGCAAAACGAAAGTCCTTTAGGAAGAAAGATGGGTGTATTTGGCATTTCAATTAATCAAAATCAGCAAAATAAAGATACAGTACTGCAAAGACTGAAACTGTCTACCTAGTATCTTTTCTTCCTTTGGAGTTATGCATCTTTCTTTCACTGGAGAAGGTAACATCCTTGCTGCAGAATGTTTTTTGTTGAAAACCTTCCAACTACTAACATTGAAGATTATTTTGAAATATGTTAATACTACAATATCTTCCCTACTTCAATTATGAAGTTTATTGGTAAGCTATTCACAGGTCCCGCTACACCCAGACTGACTCACAGATTTCAGAACAAGCCTTTAAATGGCCCTTCAAGGCTTGGCAAGGCTAAATAATACTAGTAGTACTATTAGTACTATTACAAATAATAAACCCTTCCATCATGAAAGCTATGAAATGATGAGGAGTAGTATCAAATATTTAACATGTGCTTGAAAAACCTTCCTCAAAAGTTCATTTAATAAAATGTTAATCAGTACATAATACTTTGCAATATCAGTTGCAATATCAGCCCTTAATAAATAAAATTATGTGTACACCAGGAATTAGCTTTAGCATAAAAATACACATTCAACTCCCAAATACTGTCAGCAAAGGACTTAATATTTTTGTTGAGGGCTGGGATTTGGGGCAAGGTCGGTTTGTTGCCGTTACTAGGACGCAAGTTTTCTTTAGCTGAGAATCTCTCCAAACTTACTGGAGTGGTCTCAGCAGTGATTGCTGAACAGAGTATTCATGGTAGCACATGTTGATAACAACAGAAAATTTCAGATAATTCATACATTTAAATTTATCTCTGATTTTTTAAGTCATTTCAACCAACAGTGATGGCACATCTGAGAATAAAGAGTTGAAGGACAACATTCCTCTTGGTGTCATAACTATTCACAAGAATCAGGGGAATTACACCAGCAGACAAGTCTGCCATATAGTGGGGGTAAAGTTTACCTGGGGCTGATTCCAGTTCCTATCCACCTTTCTCATGTACTGGCCAGGCAACAGCATCCTATGCTTATTAAGTCATCTTCAACTCCACTGCAGGAGCTACTGCTAAATATGTACCTGCAGCCGTCCCTAGATACACTGTTAGGTTTCAAATAATGTTTGCGGAGTAGTTATTCCCTACCACACCAGAACTTTTTTCAAACTCTCAAAGACACATAGTTTTAAGACAAGCTACTTTGCTTCACTTCTGAAGCCACAGACAGCATTCCATTGAAGAATCATCTTAAACTGTGTCACATCTAAATGATGTGGCTTCTGCACACAACACAACAAAATTACGGCAGATCTGAGATTCATTTTTGCATGCTATTATTAATAGCAAGGAATGCTGACAGTTACTCATTGTAGCCTGTAGGGAAAATTTCTCTTGGGCAGGAACTCCAGACATTGCTGAAAAATTTCAAACACTGCACACAGCATGAGAATATTGAACTTGTCTCTCTTTCTGCAAACAGACTAAAAGGAATTATCAAGGACTCCACTGGTGAGGAACATCAGGTTGCGATATACAACATCATAGGATACCAGATAGTAACAACAGAAGAAAAAGAAATCTGCCGGTTGCTTTCATTATTGAAGACTAGCAAGTCACAAGAAAAAGTGCTGAGAATTTTATCATTAGGTTTGTCCAAAGTGGAATATTTCATTAAAATAAAGAACCCAGAATAGATAAGACATTGAGGAAGCCAACAGAAGTATCACCTAAACATGGTTCCACAACAACACACTGCAGGAAAGCTAACCAGATAGAAGTAAGGCTATGGACATTAAAACACAAAAAAAAAAAAAACACAAATAAACAAAAAACAAACCCACACTACAACAACAAAAAAACCCAACACCATAGGATTTTGTCTTTATCAAGACTGGGAGCAACTGATAGAAGAGCATAGAGCAACATCATGTAGATTTGCTGTAAGACTACAGCATTGTTAAATTCAGAAAATAAAATGTATTATTTACTATAGAAAAGTGTGGTCCTATGTGATTCCTCAAGCCTAAAGTTAAAGGCTGGAGCATACCTGTCGCTCACTACCTCCTGCTCTCTGAAATACTTTTTGGCTGAAAATTCCTATAAAACTGATTCAACACTGTTTTTGTTGTTGGTTTTTGTTTGGGTTTTTTGTTTTGGTTTTTGGGTTTTTTTGTCACTTATCATTAGAAGAAAATAATTTCACTTTCCAGATACACTAGAACAATTTTTCCTATCTTTGTTGCAAGATCCATGGATTCAGTAAATGGATATTTTCAGCAGTATGCATTCAGCATAAAAAGCAGAATAACCCAATAAAACCAGACATCTAATGAAGAAAACTGCAGTATTAATTCCTCTGTGCAAAGGTGTGAAAAAGACTTTTGCCAATAAAAATACTAAAACCAAATAACCAGCAATCAAAATTTTGTAGGCTAACAGATGTAGAACAGATCATCAAAATCAGAGAATACTTTATTATCATTGAAACCGTCAATGCTTGAAAAGACGTGATCTTTTCACAAGAAAGATTCTTCCTAAATATGCTAGGGAATGCCTGTTTAGACAGTGGTGGAGGTTAAAAGCCCATCTCTCACTGCAATGAAAAAATCCCACTGCCTGGGACATGGGCAAGCAGTCAGTAAGAAGCATAATGTTATGTCCTGGAGGCAATTACAGCAGGTACAGCTACAGAGGCAGTAAATGCTTCCATGGTTGTGCGTTTATGACCTGTAAAGTTGGAATTAACTTGATGTCCTATGGAAACATTTATACGAACCTCCCCAGTTTAACACAGCAGTTAAAATAGAGAACTTACATTGGCCAAAAGAATAAATTACACTTGTTAACTTTGCCTTTGGGATCCATAAGATCAGACACACATTTTGAGCCTGCTTCTACCCCAGTGAAGAACAGTTCTTGCAGCAGCAAATCAAGGGTGGGAAAGATATCTGTAATCCAGTGCTAAGTTAATTAAACTTGAGATCCACAAGCAGAGGAAAAGAGCATGAATGTTTTATGTCAAGGTTTGTACTTATGAGCAAAGATAACTACCAACTTAGCAAGCAAAGACTCATAGGATGTAAGCTACTAGTTTAGATCAGTGGTTCTGATGCAGAGGTATTGCAGGACCTCTTTTCTGCCCTCTTAACTGTTTACTGAACAAAGAGTGTCAACCATGAGGCCGTCAAACCAATTTCCAGTCAAGTACTTTTGGCTACAGAAATCACTCTGTTAACCTGACTTGCCATGTCTGCAGGCTCCCTTCTGCACATAAGTCATGCACAAAAAGGAGATTTCAAACCATGCAAAATGGGAGATTTCCTCTCCCGCTGCGAACAGCTCTATCAGGCACCACAGCAGTTGCGATCAGGACTACTCTTTTGTTCCCTCCACCCTGTTCAGCAAAAGTATGTAACTGTTACCCAGAACAAAGAGAGCAACTTTGACCAACGCAGAAACCACGTTTTCATAATCATGCAACTCGTCTTAAAAAGAAAGTATAATACTAACTTATATTTTCCCTCCCTCTCTGAACCCTTGAGGACATCATCAAGTGGAAATAATTTTAGCAGACAAAAACTTAAGCAATGATTTTTTTAAACTAGGACAGTTACAGAAGATGAAAACTCCCCTCAAAGAGCTAACCAGGAACAGCCCTCTGCCCAGAAGTCCAAGAATTTCTGTGTTTACCCCAGTGTACATTTGGCCTGATATCTGCTTTCTGCAAAGGGGGACTGATTTCCCTTTTCTAAACAGATCATACTGAAAAAAAACCCCACCCCACATTAAGCTTGTATCTGCAGCCCAACAAAACCTAAGTTAAGGTGTAGCCTAATAAATTATGATTTTTGTAGCCTAAAGAAAGGTGCAGCCTAATAAATTATGATTTTGCCATTGCTGGTAGACATCAGAAACTTAGCATCATCCTAACAGTGCAGGGTTTCAGGATGTGCCAATATAAGGGAGTGATATTCATACTGAGAAAAAAATTTTTCATATAGTAATTAGCACGAAATTTGACAATGAGTTACATGACACTAAACCAGCTGCATGTATAACAGTAAAAACAGTCAAGGACTCAAAGTTAAAACCTGCTGGGACTCTAAGAGCATCATCCTTTACACAGATGCCTTTTCTTATAAAACTAAAAAGAAATCAATTTTTTAAATTTCTACCCTTCTGTCGATTCTGGTTGGAACTGTTCAATGTACCCAAAACCTGCTAGTGTGAGGGAGAGAAATGGAAACAGAAAATTGCACAGAAGAGGCTGTATGTTCACATAAGCCTTATTTCCACAGGCAAGCTAAACGAGGCACGCACGAGAGAAGAAAAACAAAGACCACACGAGAAAGAAATGGGACAGTAACCATCTTATTGTATCAGTTTTGTTACAAACCAAGTGCATGAGTCCTGTTGAAGCCTGAAATGTACTTTATGTACTTATTTGAATTGAACCTGTACACCTTAAAGAGTATACCTGAATGTTGTGTTTTGGCACTCTAAAAAAATTACCTTTTTCTGGGTTTAAATCTCAATGAACCAACATTATTAACTGCCAAGTTATACCAATTACATAGGAAAAAAATCAGTAAAATATTAGATCAATTGGATCAGACAAAATCAGACCAGATTTTTATGCCTCAGCAATTACCTGAATGTTCACCTGAAGATTTTTTTTTTAAGTTGTATTGTCCAAAACTTCATGTCAAATAATCTATGACATGGAACTGAGGATTCAAGAGAAAACTGCAAGGTAAGATAATTGCATGACTTAATATAATGCTAAACACATCAGTACAGCAAAAATAAGCAGCAGTCAGACTTTCCCTCTCCTGCCATAACAAATTGTCTCCTTTTTCAGCTCTCAAATAGAAGACAAACTCCTCTTTCGAAAAAAGAAAAAAAGAAAAAAAAAATAATAATCTATTGTTGCCACACACAAACTAACGGGTCACCTTCAGTCTGCTACAACTTCCCAACATGCCAAAGCCAAAAAAGGAGTGTCCAGTGAATCTAGAAATGAGACTTCACAGAAAAAGTACAGATTCCTTGAATTGTGGGCTACATGGAAAATATATTTAACAAAGATACATATTTATTTATATAAATAGAAAGATTGCCACTAAAAGACGTTAAATCACTGCTGGGAAACACTGGGCTATATAGGAAGTAGCCAAAGACTGCTGGGAGTCAAAGGAGCTTTTACCTTACAGAAATGCATCAACTTGCCTTATCATGAGCAGTCTCCTACTGCAGAGGGTGAAAAGAAATATGAAGTATTGGAAACTGTAAACAAATAAAGTATTATTAAATCCTAATACCAATAATGGCTCACTTTTAATTGAAGGGAATGTCTCCTTCCTCCACCTCCCAACAAAGAACCTCCTCAAGACATTCACATTGAAGAAAAAAAAGAAAAAGGAAGCAAAAGTGGAAAAAAACCAACCAAACCCCAAAACCCCAAAACCAAACAAAACCAAAAGAACCAAAAAAACTCCAACAAACAAAACCCTGAATTTCTTAGTTACAGATCTTCTCTATAGACTTCAGGACAAATGGCATGAAATGTAACAATGCTTTTTGCTGTTACTTTGGTTTTCCCCTTCTTCATGCTTCACTAAGCACATACACACAAACACACCATGTTTTATAAAAAACAAAAAACAATAAACAATAAAACCTGCTGAGTTCCCAGGAG
Source organism: Coracopsis vasa (assembly GCA_026283785.1). Taxonomy (NCBI): domain Eukaryota; kingdom Metazoa; phylum Chordata; class Aves; order Psittaciformes; family Psittacidae; genus Coracopsis; species Coracopsis vasa. The sequence goes on from JANHGB010023329.1 coordinate 12,512, forward strand.
CATTTTATTCTACAGTCTTACTGGTTTCTGCAATGCTCCATATAAAAAGGGCCACAGTTTACGAAAAAGGCCCCTAGGAGTTACCACTATGACTCATACTGTCTACTCCATAAATAATAATAATAAAAAGCTTTAAATATGTCTGTCTACAAATAGTGAGGAAAGCCTACCGGCCCTCTTCAAGAGCAAGTAGTAAGAAAACCATGTGGACAAAAAAAAAAAAAAGGATTTACAAAAGAGACCAAACATGCTTCCAGCAGCTTCCTTTTGATAGACAAGATAGCAGTTTAGCAAACAGGTTCTGAAATATACTTTAAAAAATATTCCACTAAAACAATAAATCATTGATAATATCTGCCTGTATATAATGGCCTATTAACATATTTAATAAAGAGCAAACAAAAAGCAGGACACCTGTTTTTTCATCCAGGAAAGAGGCTGCAATCGTCAGGATGATAAAAATCACTGATAATGATGCACTGGTTTATGTAGGTGTTAACCTGAACATAGAGTGAAGACTGAAAAATGGAGACCATCATTCAAATGCCAAAATTTATCTGAGGTCATCTAAAGGGCTGGTAAAACAGTATCAAAATGCCAGCAAAGGACAAGGCAAATCCAGCAGAGTGATCTTTGAGGCACTGAGTCACCAGGAGGGAAAGGGTTTCTTTTGGGTTTCTGTAGCAAACCTGATGATAAGCATTTAATCAGGTTTTACAACCTCTTCCAAAGTAAAATTTTAAACACTCTGGACCCTTTTGGTCTCTCACTTTGACATGCTACATTGCTATAATTTGTACAATAATGCATATTCTTCCAAAACAAAGGCAGATTTGAAATATTGCTGAGATTTATTCTGAGAAAACAAACAAAAAGAAATGTCCAAGTGCTTCAGCAGCTACAGGTACGAAGTCCAAAATGTATACATTCCTCCAAATCAGAAACCTGACAAAAAGCCTTTAAGCCTAATTAAAGAAACGCTAACATGCCAAGCAGTTCCGTGTCTCTTCTGAGACTGTAATACCATCTAGTCGTCTAGCAACCTCAGCCCTATTTTATTACACTGTACTCTGCAAGGGAACCAAAACATCTTGTTCTCCTTTTCTAATGCCAACTTCTTCATTTGCCCTAAGGGCTACAAAATGCAGCTCCCTAGGGCCCTGACTTCTACACTGTGCTTCTCTTAACACCAAAGGGCAAACATAGCCCAGGGCAGGCAGATGATTCATATGTTCCCTTACTAACCGGCAATTATCAGAGTTTGGCTACAAGTGGGAGCAAACTATGGAGCAATGCTTCACAGTCATACTTCATCATGCATTTTTTTTTTTTTTTTCTCCTCCTTAATTTTAAGAGTATGATTCCACTAGAGCAGAAGAAAGTACTTACATATTACTGAGGGATACAGTTCTGGGTAGTGTGGGCCTTGCAGGCTACGATCACCTAGTTCTTCCTCTGAGAAATCTTTATTTATAAGTCAGGGGAAATGGCAAACTTAGCATAGTAGATGGGGGAAAAAAAAAATAAATTCCTTTTCACAACCTAGAAAACTGTCTCTAATAGTGGTATTAAAGCTCTAGAGCCAGTAAAAAGAACTGAAAACTAGTATTTCAGATTTTTATCTGGAGGAATTGGATGACAGCTTTAGTAACGTGATTAGAAACAAAGTTTTTAAGAGTAGTTTAAGCCCTTCAGACAGCAAAGGATATCTGAAAAATCTAGGACTTTTTTTGCTCATAATTACCTTTTTATTCAGTCTTCAAAAGCCTATTCCAAGACAGTTCTTTGCAACAACTGTTCTTTCAGATCTTTGTTAGTCCTCGTCCTCCCACTTAAAGAATGTGGCTTTTCTTTGGCTCTGTGAACTTTTTAATTGCCTAAAGTACAATATTTTTTTCCTCTGTATTGTCACTCAGACTTTTAAAAATAGAAACAAAATATATATGTACAGTAAGTATAGGAACAATTTTGTATAAGACACTGTTCCTAAATACAATTTTTAATCTTAACGTATTAAGCTGTCTACAGAAAAACGCAGGGCACTGAAATCAGAAGGCTCCCTTTTGATTTGCACCCCTCCAACAAAAACATCACAGCTTTTGCTCTCCTCCAGGTCTTGTCCAACACTTGAATAAAAAACAAGGGAAGAGGTTGGGCCACTGGGCCTACCTGAGGCTGTAGAAGTAGAAGAGGAACATAAACAACCCTTAGAGGCAGTCTTGGGTCTGAAAAGGCTTGTTGGGAAGGGCCTGGAAACCAAAAGGGAGAGAAAAATTATTTGCATGGCAAGAATATGGAGGAAATTTTCCAAATCAGTAGCGAACTTGAGGAGAAAAAGACATGAATTGGTTTGAGAAGGGTTCTGCCATGGTCATATAACAGTGGTATAAGGGAAAGATCAACCAATTCCTTCCCTCTATTTCTGTCAGGAAAACTCTTCTTTCTTCCCACAAAGAAGGGGTGAGGACACCCACAATAAAAACACACATACAAATTTAAACAACATTCCCATCACTCGCTTTGAACAGTTAAACAGAGTGAAATACCCAAAGGAGAGTGCACAAACACCCAAGCAAACCATCAAGATTTCAATGAAGCATATTTATCTCCCAAAGTCAAACGCTGCCACTGTTCCACTACTTCTTTCAAACAAATCAGAGTCTCTGCTCCTACAACAAAAACATTTGCAGGCTCTATCCTTGCCCCACTTGCCTCCCAGTAACTTAAAGATTCATTTAAAGTCTTCTTTCTGCACAAGCTGACTAAATTCAGCCCTGAAGATCTCCTACCTTTCCCCAACCTTTGAGAGACAGATTTTTGGAGCAGTAGAGAGCTTGAGAGATTCATTTACTCCCACTGGGCTTCAGTAAAAGCTTTTAGGTATAATCCCATAAAACTGCACTCCTGACATGTACTGCATCCTGGTCCTAACATGCATTACATTCTAAATTCCTCCCACCTCCATTAAATTTGAAATAAATTACAAAGCACACAGACTGAGGACGTCCTTTACTATTACTTAGGAGAAAACTCCTGCTATTTTTTTTTTTTTTAATTTAAGGGGTTGTTTCCTTTCTTCTGGCACATTTTAGGACTCCAGGGATGCATAGAACTCGGTCCCAATTTCAGTTATGCTGCCAGCACCTGGTAAGATCATGTTTTCATTCAATGCATGGTCACGGCCTGCTCTTCCTGTTTCTTCATTTTATTTGAAGCTTTTGGTAGCCACTTGACAAACATTTATTTTAAGGTTTGGATTTATTTTTGATAGTTTCCCTTTTTTAAATGATGACAAGGCCTTAGTTATCATGACATCATCTTACTCCTTTTTAATTCATATTTTCTTTAAAGATCATTGGCAATACATATATAGCCAAAAATACTGTGTAAAGATTACTAAAATAGGTAAAGAATGCGGGTGGGGAGAAAAAAAAAAAAAAGTAGTTGGAATTCGTCTGTCAAAAATGGACTGTGTTGTGCCTGCATACTACAACTGCAACCTAAACTGAGTAAAGAAATTGGCTTTACTTTTAAATAAAGATTTATGCATTGTTTTCTTTTTTCTTAGTTCTTCTTACAAGAACAGCCTTGTAAAGCAGTATACTTTTTAGCTTTTATAAAAAATGACAAAGATTAGGAAATGGACTTTACTCTTAGTCCCAATGAACTTTACTCATTAATTCAAAGAAGTGTTGGTAAGCTGTGGCTTTCATGACAACACATATTACAACAACGTTAGAAAAAAAAAAAAAAACCTAACAATTTCCTCATGGAAAATTCCTCAGCAATGACCAACATGATCAAACTATTATTTTCAAACTCAGGAATTTCTGGTTTCTCATTTTTGCACTTTGAAAAAAAAAAAAACAACCCAAACTTCAAACTACCAAATAAAGCATGTCATAGTAAAAAAAGATTTGATGGTGAAAGACACCTCTAAATTTAAGCATTCCTGTGATAGTGTACAAAGCAACAGCATCAGATTACAGACAACATCCCCGTTTAAATAACTTATTTTCTTGCCATGTACTCTTTTAAGTCAATGTCAAACACATAAAAATGCAAAAAAAACTGGCATAGTAGCTTACTGTACTACTCAAGCATAAATGTCACTGCTACAAAGAGTTTATATTATCAGCTTGACTATTAAGGTTTGCGATTACAACTCTTTAAAGACAAGACCAAAGATTTTCATGTAGACCACTACCTAATAGTAGACCTAATCAATGCTGAAGACCTCTTTCTACAAATATTCAAAACATACTGTTCCCCCTGAATTCAATTTCTCTACTAGCCTACAGCTTCTCTACCTTTTTTCTTGCAGCACTAAAAAAGGGATTGCAGTCTAATTGTCATATATAAATTTCTAAAGTTTTACACCTGTGAAACATGTAATGTTTGGAGCCATTATTCAAAGTATGTCAAAAGAATTATACTGTCAAATTTAGTCAAATAACTCTGGAAAGATCAATTAGATTATTCTTCTCTTACTTTTAGTTTTAAATGTCTTTGACAGCTTTCCCCTAAAAAACCTTAAACCTACCGGGGGTTTGAAAAGGCTGCCAATATCAGAATCCCTCCAGGGTTACACAGGGGGAGCAGATGTGAGAACTGGTTTCAAAAAACATTTACTACAGATAAAATTTATGGAGCAAACAGACAACATGAGTAACAAGCAAGCAGGGTCACATGCCATTCACTTGGGAACTATGTAAAGAAGTTGGATATAGAAAAGCTGGATTATGAACTGGGAGTTAAACCACTCACTTCAAAACAGCCTCTGGATGTACTGATGTGAAGGCAGCAGCAAGAGGCCAATGTATGAAAAAAGCTTGTGGGAAAGTACAGATGAGCAGGTCTAACCTGAGGTTAGGCAAACTGGCAGAAACTGTTGCAAAGAGCAGAAACCAGGGTGAAATGAGTAAATACAACATATGGGGAAGAGTCAACAAAGCTTTATGAGGTGAAGATGCACCTCAAATCTCCTGGAGTTTCCTGAAAACAAGGTAGTAGGGGTGGTTGACAGAGTCTACTTTATTCTTCTAAAGGTTTCAGCAGTCTTCCAGCAAGAATCCTACAAAACCTGTGCTGCCATAACATGTGAGGGGAGGCCCTTGCCTGTCTCTGCAAACAGCTTGTTAGAAAATGATAAAAATAACAGGAAAAAATGGACACTGGAGTATCTCAGGACCTATGCTCAGGTTTGTGCCATGCAAGATGTTACTTAGATGACTTGTAAAAGGAGTGGGATGGTGAGATGACAAAGTTTGCACCAAAACAAAGTTTGAGTTTAGACATGCTTGGAGCTGAACCACAGAAAATACCCTCTAGTTTCTACTCAAACCTTCAAAGATATCAGAAAATTCCTGGATGACTGTGGCAGGTTGACAGTGGCACTGGCATATGATGGAAGAGAAAAGCAGCACTCATTTGGTAGAAAAAGATTAAAAGTTTCAACTTTTTTTCCTCAGCAAATCTTTTAGCTTTATACACTGTCAGATACTCATGTTGTAATATTCATGAAAACCTAAAAGCCATCCCTAACTAGCTGAAGAAACAGCTGAGTGACATTAACAAGACTGTCACATAATAAGTAGTCTCTCAGAAAAATAGTTTGGATTTTATAATGGAGTACAGCATTAATAACCTCTAGCCCAGCAAGATTAAAAAAATTACTCCTTTTCAGATAAAATGTCAGTATCTACCTCCAAATTGAATTATTTTTTTAGCTTCAACAGCCCATTTGAAGGGGAATTCAAAAAGCATTTTCACTAAACACATCTCTCAACAGTGAAAATTCTTTATTTCATAACTCACTACAGCAAAAACCTATCACGTTAATACAAAATCTTGGGTGCCTTACTATCTCCAGAATGCAAGCATCCTGTCCTTAAGTTGCAGGGGAGCTGGTTTGCCACTTTGAAAGCTAGACTGATCAAGCAAAAACAAAGCCAAAACCAAAACAAACAAAAAAAAACAACTATTTGTTAGTAACCAATGTTGTTCAAGATTTGCACCTTCAATCAGCAGGTGCGTACATTACCTGCCATGCAAGACAAGGAACATTCCTGCCCTGTATTCATTGAGGTTGCATGTATGTTTCTCAACAGAAACATTTATACCCTCTCCTTTGGCTTAACCATCAGCTTTCATTGCTGGACTACATATTTTGTCTTTTGACAGGAAGGAGAATATCATGCAGCCAAAGCAACTTAATGTCCATTATCTTCTCTTTCTGAAGACATCTTTTTTTTCCTGCTCTCCTTGCCTTGGAGACTGACTTCTAGGAAAAAAACCTAAGTATTTTTCATATTCTAGAAAAAAAACCCTAAACCATTCCAACTATTAAATCATGGCATTACACTGACATTTATATTCTGCAGTAACTGTTGGGTTTTTTAATCCTGAAAGCATGTGACATACCATTGTCACAGTCAGTTCCTGTAAAAATACTGCTCCAGCCTAAACACTCCTCATGCAAATCCTTTCCAGGATAAAAGGCAATAACAGTCAAATACACTACGCAATGCTGATTACAGTATAGGATACTACTGCTAATCAGAATAATATTAGCATATTTATAAATACAAATTATCACTGCTATAAAATAAAAAGGCTGAGCCTTATTTGTGCCTTTACCAAATGCCTAAAAACCCTCAAAGAGAGGCTGGTATGATTTTTTTCATTCATGATAAATTAACACAGAAATAACACAAAGGTAAAATATTAACTGAGCAGCATACTGATAACTCAGACCTTTGCAACTCTTTCCTGCTGACATGCAGCAGCAGACACACTCTAACCTCACAGGATACCTAAGATAGCAACATTTTATTCTTGAAGATGATTCAAACTGCACCCTAAACCAAAAGCACTCTAAATGAAGAGCTGTCAATATAGCATACAGAGACTCAGTTCTGACGTGTCTTTTAAGGGTATAAATCCATTCTTAATATTATCCCCAGCTAAAGAGGAACAGGTTGCACAAGCAGTGAAGTGCCCAGTTCCCTGTGCACATGCTTATGGCAATCAGAAAAAATAAAGCTGTTTTGAAATAAGTTCAGGGTTAGGATACCTAGGAGATAGCAAAGTGGGAAGGATATGGGACACAGCCATGCAAGATCCAGCCAAACACAACACTGCATCTCCAGTGGAACAACGAGTTTTGCTTAAACTGAATAGGTTTACAATACCAAACAACACAACTGTTCCCCTTCAGGTACAGAGCCTCACTGATTCCCAGTTATGGGTGTTTCCCATAAACCTGTTTATGTTCTGATTATATATCTAGGAATGGTAAAGCCAAGAAGCTCATCTCTTGGAAGGAAGTAGGAAAATGGCTCTTTTAAGGCAAATTCCAAGTTGGGTCTGTGCTGCCTGGTGTGGGAGAAGTCGAGATTGAACCCTCTGCATGGTCCCTCTCAACCCAAACCATTTTATGTTCTATTAACTTAGAAATAAATCAGTAAGCCACAATATTTTCCCACCCCCAAAATTTGTATAAAAATGTAATGTGAATCCCAGTATTAACCAATGAAGAACCTGCAATAAGCAAGAATATTTAACACTAGACACCCTCACTAGAAGATATCTTGAAGAGGACAAGATACAAAGTTCAACCTGACTGTATAAAACCTGACAAAAACTGATACTCCAACCACTTAACTCAATGTTACTGTCCATAGGTATAACATTATGCTTTCACTGCTAACCTGTATTTTGTAACATTATTTAGCATCTGGAATGTTTAGCTGAGAAAGAAACAGGAAGAAAAAGCTGCATACTGCAAGGCTGGGAAACTGAATAGTGGCATTTTCACGTGACTCTGTTTCAGACAGAACTTTATATACACCTACTGCAGTTTATCCAAGTCTTTCAACCTCAGATGATTTAGCCAGTTTAAAGCAACCCCAAATAATCAGCAGATCAAGAAAAGCTTTTCATATAAACATAAATCACACTGCTGCTGTTTCCGATACAGCTGCACTGTCAGTTAATACATTACAAGTTGCTTAGAGTCAATGAAACCAAACATGCCTTTCAGTTCCTGGCTCAAAACATCATTAAAATTAGATAAATCCTTCCCTACATCTTTGACCACAGGACTGAGATGTAGAAGCTTGATCCAAAAGTAAAACACCAACTATTGAGTGAATCAATTCCTGGATGTCTACAATAGGAAGCATGATCTTCAAAGTCATCCTGCCATAGCACTCACCATGGTGTTATAAATGATGCAATTGCAAGAAAATTAATTCAGTCAGTATGTTTTGGCTTATGTCTTCCAGTAATAGAGACAGTCAACACATCACATTTTTTCAGAGATGTTTATCTTAAAGTATTAGTGTTAGTATCTTCTCTTGAAGTATGTATTTTCTAGTAAGTGTTCTACTAAGTTGGTACCTCTTTGCATATTAAAATTTACCAATCTTACTTTCTAGACTGGGCTGATGAGATAAATAAAGATTTTATGCAGGTGAAACATGTTCCAGTATAAATAAAGTTCTTGGGAGCTACAATTTAAGTTCATTACACAGCATTTGACTTGCAAAACTCTGATTGTCCTTTCTTCAATTAATTCTGGATTACATGCTATCAAGAGTGTAAAACCCCTTTGTTCACAAAATCGGCATACACTAAGGAACATTCAAATGTATCTAATTCCTACTTCATAATATAATAAATAAATTCAAGAAGTAGTTATATTTCTCACTATAAACCATTCAGACAGCAGCCTGCCACACTCCCAGTTCTGTGCATTCTTTTCCCTTTTTAACTTGCAATTTTGCCCATATATTACTCTAGTCAAGAAATTATCTTTTTTGTGTGTCTTCTGTGTAAGAGTAATCTGAGTATATTTATTTTATTTTTTAGGATTCTATACCTTCAGTTAAAGCATATTAGTTGATAAAAGAGAAAGCAGCTTAAAAGAATGGAATCCAAGAATATGAGAAATATGACGAAAAAATGAAAAATTGAATTGAAGTGCATAAGAGATGAATGAAAATAACAGAATATCAAACAGACATCTTATGTATCATCTGACATTTTATTACGCAAATGACAATACTGCCTGAAATAAGAACAGGACAAAAGGTGTACAACTATACCATAGGCGGGCACAGCTTATTTATAGAGCAGAGGCAGCAGCAACATGTTCTGCCAGGTGTCGCAAGGCACATTTGTTTGTAGCAGGAAAACACAACAGAATTATGGTCTAGGCAGGACATGACATTAATTACAGTCCTCAACAGCTTTTAAAAAGCAGTATAAAAGGCTCAAGTCAACGCACTAAGCATGAGAGCACAATGGGGACAGTGCTGCTCCCCAACAGGCTGCAGAAGTTATCAAGAGAGCCACTAGTTCATATCTAATTTTAACTAAGAAGGAACTAATAGATTTCTAAAAGCAAAAGTTATTTAAATCAATAGAGGCTTGCCAAAATAAAAAGGAGAAATTAACAGAAACAGAATAAAAATAAAACTGCAGAACTAGAAGTTACCTTCAGATATTTTTCTTTTGCTTTTTAAAAATAGGGTAATTTGTAGCCAAAAAACCACTACTGACAAATATTTGTCCAACATACTATTTGAAAACACCTATAGCAGAGATTGCACAGTTGCAATCATCTATTTTCATGCTTGATTCTGCCTACTTATAGGACCTTTTTTAATTGCCTCTGTGTTGTAATTGAACATCGCCTCCTCCCCCTGTTATTTCTTTACCAAAATAATGCAGAGACATTTTAAACTTCCAAGATAGTTTTAGGTATCTAATTTCTCATCCTTTTTCCTCTCATTATCATACACAGCCAATTCTTACAGACATTGTAGCTTTCTAACATTTTTTGCTGACATTTGGTTTTGGAAACAGCTTGACCACTGACTTGCATTAGTTTTTCATTCACTGTATCTCCAAAGGTTTTTATCTGAAACTGATGCCTAGCTAGCATTCACCAAGTACATTTATGTGGATTATGTTCGTCAAAGTTCAGTACACTGCATGTATTTCTCTAATTACATCCCATTTATGTCAGGCTACTTTTAACTCGTGCAAAATCCACCTGAAACTTAAGCCATACTTTCAAAATACATCCATCTCTTCCTTCCTCAATGCCTCAATATTAAAAAATGTAACAAGTATATTCTGCCAAGAAAGACATTAATTAAAAAGCTGAATAGGACTGGACCGAAAAAAGACACTATTCACCATATCTTTGCTGTACATCAGTTGTGAACTCTGATAACTGCTCTGAGTACCTTCAAAAAGTTGCAGCTTCCGCTGTTGAAAACTTCTGACTCTATAGACCTTGTAAAACTCTGGGGATACTGGAAACAAGCTGAAGAATAAAGGAAAGGTCAGCCATTCTTGGAGCTGACTGCACTAAGGAAGAGCTGAGCAACTCCAATTCAAGGAAGGAATTCCAGTATGAATGCTGGGGCAGCTTCATAAGCACCTAAAAGTAATTTCCTTTTAAAGAAAACAAAACCAAAACACATGATGCATTCTCATGTCACATTCAACATAAGTGGGGGCTGCCACCAAATAGGGCCATCTGTTCTTCCCCCTACTATGCACCATCAATTTCTGCTCCCTTCCTGTGCTGGATCTAGCGAT
>JANHGB010023330.1:0-17130 GCA_026283785.1 Coracopsis vasa
GGGACAGCACCGTGACCAGGCTCCCGGTGGCAGAACTCGTGGTGGTTCCTCGGAAACAGTTAACTTCTGAAGGAGAAGGTTACCTGCAGCCCTGATGACCCACACAGCCAGTAACTCGTGTGTAGCTTTTGTGTATAAAATTGTTCTTAGTTTCAGACGCCAGTGGCTGGGTGTGGGGTGGAGTTGGTGTGGTGTGGTGTAGTGGGATACACAAGTTAATAGCAAGACTGGTATAGTTCAGAGAAACTTCTCAGAGAGTGTCTTTTAAGGTGTGTTTGTCCTTGGGGTGGTTGCAAGAGATTATTAGGTTTTACGGTTTGATTATGAAAAACAGTTTATTCAAGAATATATCCACTTCCCTCCAGTTATGCTGAAATGATCCATCAGCTTTTGGTGCACAGCAATAGGAGCTGGTGTTCTTCAGTTGTTGGATAAATCAGGAAGGTCCTTGTTCAGTTGAAGCAATGTATCTTTAAAATCATGGGGATTTATTTCTTGGAGTTGTGTCATATCTCTTCAGTGGTGGTTACATATGTTCTAAAAAGTTATTGGAGCAAAACTTCATAGTAGTGATGGCTAGAAACTGGAAAACATTAACCTCTGAAATTTTCCTGATGGTAAAGGATTTCCTTTCCAATTTTGCCCAAGTAAAATTTAAATCTTGTTGTTACATATGATTAAATGTTTAGGTTGCTTCTTTGTTTTTAAAGTAACACCAAAGACATCTAAAAATAAATAGTCAATTTAGAACTCTCCTATTTGAAATTTGTACCTGTATAAAAACATGGAACTCCAGAAAAAGTAATTTAAAAAATTGTTTTTATTTAATGAGACTTGATGATAAGATGGTGATTGTAAGACAATTTGGAAACTTCAGAATAAGTTTCTGTTCTTTGTATTTGTATTCCACATTAATGTGGACTTTTTGCTTCATCCATAATTACTTACCTATTCGGGGAATTTTATGGTTAGACGCATATCGATACCATTGTTTTGTGTATGCTGTTTTGCACTAAAATATGCCATTTGCATGTCTGCTAAGCACTTCCTGAAACAGAAATGTTAATATAGCTGATTAATTGTTACTTTTTGCCTTTTTTTCTGTGTTAGCTGGAGATACAGATGATCCCCCAAGAATTACTCAAAATCCTGTCATTAATGGGAATGTAGCAATGGCTGATGGACATAACAACACTGAAGAAGACATGGAAGATGGTAAGTAAATATTTGCTAAAAACTTGCAGTTTATTGGCTTATTTCTGTGATTTTTGAGGAAAAAATGCACCCCGTCTTAGGTGTGTCGTCTGAGCTGCAGCTCATTAAAAAAATGAAACCCTCTGTAGTTAATGGCTGCTGGTTTTCTCTGTAGGCATCCTTTTAGCATAGCTATACAATAGGATTAGGCATCTAAGGGCTTGGGATTTTTTTCCTCTTACTCCTTCTAGACAATTTTAAAATTGCTGAAAGTGATACTGTCCGTTGTTACATTTTGTGATAAATGTCGCTTTAAACAGCCTGCAGCTGGTCCTTGACTGAATGGTAATTGTATCAGTTATGCAGTTCCTTCAGAACATTTAGAATCCTTATCTGTCCCACTGTCCTGTCAGGTGACAGCTGTGATCAGTGTTTGTCTTGGTATGGTAAGTCAGTGGTAACTGTTCTGTTGAGGAACATTTCCCGCCCATCCCCAGGTCTGATGCCCTTTTACTTGCAAATGCGAATGAAGGAGTATGTGCTAATATCCAGTTAACAAATGAGGATGTGTTTGTGAAACTTTTTTGTTGGTCGATTCAATGAAAATAGGGGTGTACAGGGTTTTTTCTTTTGCAGAAGATCAAATAATTTTGAAGTGGATATGTCTGGGCTTATTTAAAGAGAGATGATAAGTTTAATTCACTTAAGTCTGTTGTTTAGTGAGGAAAATGTACAATGATATTTCTTTTTATAGGAGAGGATATGGGGGGACTGCTTTTTTTAAAGAATTACATGAAATTTGAGTTGGAGAAAGGAGACGAAGTATGAGTTGGATTTCTTCCCCTTTGATTCTTTATTTCTGCTGTCTTGTGAGAGGATAGTACATTCAGGACTAGGCTTAAACTTTTAGTTAGATTTGTGCAAAATGTTGATCAGTTTTGGTTAGGAAAAAATCAGAGTTTGTGGTTAAAGGTAAAAAATGTGCTTACTTTCATGTGTTCAAGAAACATATAATAGAATACTGATAGAAAATAGTAATGTTCCATGAAGAGAATATGGTTTAAATTCAGGACAAAAGCATCTCATGGTTGAATTTCCTCCATATCATTGTCAAAGAGAAAGTTTCCTATGATCATATTCTCACAATAAAGTAAAAATGAGGTCTATTGAATCTATGAAATTTTTTCATATCTGATTGCCTGATCTCATTCAGAGGGCTTTGATTTCTTGCTCAGAGTAACTAGCTGAGGCTGAAATAGGGAATTCTGTTTTTATCAGAATCAAATTACCTGTTACAAAAGAAGGTAAATGTCATTGTCAGGCCATGGTGTTTGGAGAGAAGATCACATGGGTGAACAGTGACTGGCAAGGACACTTCTGTTGAAGCTGTATTCTCAGTAGTGTTTATAGGTAGAAAGCCTGATAAGTGTTTGCTATCAATACAGCTAGTAGATAACACATCTGCCAATTAGCACAAAAATTTGTCCAGAAGTTGGTCTGTATGTACTTGCATAAATGAAGCAAAAGGGACTTAAGCTACAGAAACAGCTGATGAAACCCAGGCCATGTCCAGGGTGGCATGTAATCATATGTACCCCTCTTCATTCAGAGTAAAAGTGGCTTTTTAACCAAAGAGCTACTGTCAGCCAGTTTTCTGTCATGTATCAAATACTTGATTCCGCTCAGTAGGTGGAAGGGAGTATCTGAAGGTAATCGGCAAAAAGCTTGTGGAAGATTCTGTGTTTATGGTGGTACTCGTATATTTGTGGACTTTCTGTAGGGTCAGGAGCTTTGATGCACTCTGCTGTGGGATATCTTTTGGGGATAAAATGTGTTTATTAAGCAATCCTTGTAGTTCCTCATTATCATATTTGCATGAGTGTCTAGCTACATCTTGGTGCTGTTAAAGTTTGCATTGACACATGGAAAATAGTGTTATTGCAAAATGTTATAAATGCAAAAACATTCCTGAAGACTTGCATCATGGAAGTGGATGACGGCTCTTTCTCAAATCTTATGAATCAGATTAGTTGCCTGCTGTTGCATTATTTACATGTGAGTGCAATTGCTCTCTTGCAGTTTGTTCTCTTGCTGTCCTGGTTTGCAGCATGATGTACACAAGTAATGGACAGGTTGGAGATTCTCAAGATAGGAAAAAATGAAGGGAGACATTTGATAAACATGTTGTGTTTTCCCATGCTGTTATTCATAGCAAGTGGGATCAATCTGAGCTGATAAAGAATGCATGAAGAGAACTTAGGTACCTGTTCAGTGAAAGTCTTAATGAGTTTAATGGTTCCTGTGAAAGAAGTGAAGAGTAAGATAAAAGGTTGAAGCTTCCAACCGGATCATAGAAACAAGCTTTCTGGTGAATTTCTGAGTTCAAGAGACTTCTGAGTTTATTTTGTTCTTTCTGCTTAGCATAAAAAGAAATTACTGATAAGATGGGGGGAAGGGGAAAGTGCAGCTCTCGCCCCCTTTGCTAGGCATTAACCACAGGCATTGTGAAGAACAGGTAATGGGAGCAGCAGTGAAGCACCCAACAGGACCTTCAGATAAGGCTATGTTCTCTCAAGGGGTTTGACTAGAACCTGTTGTTGCTATGTATGATGTCTTGCCAGTTAAAAAGAACCAGCTGAAGGCATGTGTTATGCTTTGTGCAGAGAATGGCTTGATGATCCAGGCTTTGTGATCTGGAATAGCAGCTTCTGCAGGTAAAGTAAAAAATAATAAAAGCAAGGTTCTGATAAAATTTTGTTTGCATCAGTATTCAAAACAGCACATAGAATAAATTATCATAGAAGTTAAAGTTCAAACAGAAGGTCCCTAGCTAAACATAAACTCACAGCTTTGCAATTACCTACTGAAGTCTCATTTCTGTGAAGAATTGCAGGGGCTAGGAGGCTTTCAGAATCATCAGTCTTAGCCATTTGCTAGTACTGCATGCTGTATTGTGGATCATTATTAAAATATTCATAGAATATTCAGCCAGTTTCTCCATTAATAATTCAGGTTCAGAATATTTTAATAACCTCAGTGTACTTTAAATGTAGCCACATTTACTAAGAGAATAAAGAAATCTGCTTAAGTAGTGTACTTCAGTCTTAAAATGGACCACTTTCTGTAGATGGATCTCTGATTTGAAGGAACTTTGTCACATCAAAGTGCTAAACGTGACATTCACCTCATCAGTGAAAAAAATCTTTCCTATATAGCAGATATAATCCATTGCATGTAACTTCACCAAGCATGGTCACTTAGGTCTGTTCTTTTTACCTTGTGTTCAGGAGCACATGTCATATATTTGTAGTTCAGGGATTTATAGAAGCCTTACTTATCAACTGCTGCTAAATCATCCTGCTGCCAGTTGCAGTCTTTTATGGAAACTGGTGGACATGTTTGTGAAAATAGTGAAAAAGGTTTTATTTATGTGCTCAATATACTCGTCAAATGTTTTAATCGATTACACTTGCTGAAATATGGGCTTTCTGGAAGGGAAAGGAGATTGTTATTTTGGGAGATTGTGTTTTGTATTTTTAAAGAAACTCCTATTTTAGGGTTGACTTACATTATGAGGCTGCATTTCTGTGGAGTGGTTACTAGTCACTGCTCAAATATTTTACAGAGAAGAGTACCCTTTCCTGGTGAGCTGTCATGCATAGGCTTTCCTGAAAAGAAATCAAGAAATAAGGCAAACTTTCTCTGAAGCCTCTGCAGATGCTGCGTGGGCTGCTGTTTTTAGCTGACACCATGGCAGCGCTGCTGCATCCTTGTACTGAAGTGCTCTGAAAGCTGCATCAAAGGAGGCAGAAAGCAAACTTGGTTGGCTCATTTTTTGGAAGCTTAGGCTATGCTCAGAAGTACTGATCTTGATCGTGAGCAGGGAGGCATTCTTGAGCTGGTTTGAGATACAAGTGATGTAGGATTGATCTCTAACCATTGCCAATCAAGCGTGAGAGTGTACAGCTCCTTTGGGTGCAACCTGTCTGTCTCTTGGATGTAGGATACCAGCTGTCTACTCTGTCAACAGGCAGTGAGTAGGTAAAATGGGCAGGGAGCTGGTTTTGGGTAGGTGATAGACTGCTGGTTAGCTACACTTACATGCAGGGGAAAAGAGGAGAAAATAATCTTTTGAACTCTTCTGTTGCTGAGGAAGCTGGTAAGGCACAGTAATGTGAAGGTTGTTGAAGGTGTAGAGAGGAGAGGAAGCTGGTTTCTGCTGTAGTACTATTACTTTCAAGAGATAAGTGGGAATGCTTAGCGCTGTCAGGCCATACACAAATAAGATCAACTGTGTTGCCAAGATCAAGATAAGAAGTAGGACAACAGCTTGAAAAGAAAACCGGTTTGCAAGGGAGAGGAATCTGCCAAAGCTCCCCAGCAGTTGCGGGAAACTTGTTAATTTTCTGTATTGAAGTGTGTAGTCTTTACACTGTTGCATGTGGTAATCAAGAGAGTTTAATTTTTTAAGTAAGGGCTTGCCTGTTTTTTAATACAAATCATTCAACAGTGTCTGGTGCCATGCAAAGCTTTGAGTGAGGGACTGCTTTGAATATAGAGAAATAATCCATGTTTGGATTCGGCACGCCTTGTCACATCGTTTTGTGATCTGATTTTCGGGATCTTGGTGTCATTGTACATCAGTGCTTTTGATTTCAGATGTCACTGTGACATACCCCCTTGAATTTTGCATCACCCATGAGTGGTGCAAGGATAGCGGTCTGACCATGGATGCTTGTTTGCTGCCCTATATGGTACTCGAACCTCTGTACACACAGTAGCAAATCTTTCTGTGTTACATGGGTGTGAAGTTGGAACCATGGAAAAGGGGGAAGTGCTTTGTGCGTGCTCTGGTTTTATCCCTGCCCTGTAAAATTCTTGGGATAAGTTGCAGGTTTTTCCTCCCTATATGTCAGTGAGGCATGTCACAATAAAGAGAGCCCAGCTTTGTGCCGTCCTGAAGCTGTCGCAGTCTCCAGCACCCGGTTATAGCTGTGTACAGCAGAAGCAGAACAGATTGTAGTATATGAAGAACTGGGGATGTGGGAAGAAGGCAAAATTAGTTTAATTGTGTGTGTCAAATTAAGCCATTTTAAAAAGAAGTATCTCATTTAACTTTGTTTTTTTGGACCACTAAAAATCTTTAAAATGCTCACATACCACAGTGAAGACCCTACTCGAGCTATTCTTCAGCAAACTGGTATGAGATTTAAAAAGAAAAAAAACCCCACAAAACCTCCTCAGCAATTGGGGTTCATCTACTTGAAAAGATACTATTGCAAGAAATAACTGAATGGTGCCTTGGTATCGATAGGGCAGTTGAAGAGATTGTGAAAATCCTTTGCACATCTTGCTTCATGCAAAGAGCTAACTTAAATTTGGCTGGGAAAATACTACACAACAAGAAGAGTTAGAGTGGGCTATGACTCGAGTTGTAAGGTGTTTGGCTGTACCCACTGCTTTAGAAGAAACTAGAGTGGTATTGAGTGCTAAAGAATTACTTAAGAAAATAGTGTACAAAAGGAATGCTCTTCCAGTGCTCTGTTTTCTTGAAGGACATTGCAGTGTTTTTCAAAATTAAAAAATCAAAACTTCAGTTGCTCAGTGCCTGTCAGGGTTTGGGGTTTTATTTGGTTGCTTCCAATATCCCACTACATAAAACCTTTGTATTGCATGATTTTTGAAAATGACATTTTGGAGAGAAGAGCCATCTTGGTTTTGGTGTTGGGTTTTTGGTGGTTTTTTTTTCTTTTCAAATAATTGTGTATGTGTTTGTTCCAGACACAAGTTGGCGATCAGAAGCAACATTTCAGTTTACAGTGGAACGCTTCAACAGATTGAGCGAGTCAGTTCTCAGTCCTCCCTGCTTTGTACGGAATTTGCCATG
This sequence comes from Coracopsis vasa, assembly GCA_026283785.1. Taxonomy (NCBI): domain Eukaryota; kingdom Metazoa; phylum Chordata; class Aves; order Psittaciformes; family Psittacidae; genus Coracopsis; species Coracopsis vasa. The sequence goes on from JANHGB010023330.1 coordinate 7,082, forward strand.
GAAGATCATGGTTATGCCACGACTCTACCCGGACAGACCACACCAAAAAAGCGTAGGATTCTTCCTTCAATGCAATGCTGAATCTGATTCCACGTAAGACCCTTTTAATTACTGTATGGGTCCTCATGTGCTACTAGCTAATCTGCATTGCAAGAAATACAAACACCTAAAAAGAATATTTTACCTCTCTGCAAAAGGAAAGAATTCTCACAGATTTGATTCCTCCTTTTCCCCCTGACCTTTCTAAATCCCAAAGCATAAGAGTAATCTTCTCTTTAGGAGCTAAAAGTAGGTTGTGTAGCCTCAAGTTTGTGGTAGAATTTAGATATATTTGTTTGATGGCTGGGGGCATGGGGAAGTCTTTGACTGACAGTTTTCTTGGAATGGCAGAAGTTTTGGGTTTATTTCAAATGGAATTGGTACTGGAGCTTCTCTAACCCCGCAGAGCTGTAATACTGCCCTGTAAAGTGTGTTCAGCAGGTAACTGCTTACAACTGAAGCAGAGCAGTTTATGAGGTAGTCATCTCTTGTTTAAGGAGTTCATTGCCCGTCAAGCAAGATGTGAATGTATGCATGTTAGAATTGTAAATAGAATGGTTTGGGTTGGAAGGGACCTTAAAGCTCATCCAGTTCCAACCCCCCTGACATGGGCAGGGACACCTTCCACTAGACCAGGTTGCTCCAAGCCCTGTCCAACCTGGCTTTGAACACTGCCAGGGATCGGGAAGCCGCAGCGTCTCTGGACAAACTGTGCCAGCCCCTCACCACCCTGACAGGGAAGAACTTCTGTTTAAGCTCTAACCTTAATCTCCCCTCTGTCAGTTTTAAGCCATTCCCCCTTTCCCTGTAACTACAGGCCCTTGTCAAAAGCTGCTCTCCAGCTTTTTTGCCAGCCCTTTAGGCGCTGAAAGCTGCTCTAAGGTCTTCCTGGAACCTTCTCTTTTCCAGGCTGAACAAGCCCAGCTCTCTCAGCCTGTCTCCAGAGCAGAGGTGCTCCAGCCCTCGTAGTATCTTCATGTTCTTGGAGTCCTCCATGTTATCTGTGTAAATAATACAGAAATTTAAAAGATAAATGCAGACTTCCGGGAAATTACTGCAGCTTATCCAGCTAGAGTGCAAAACCCTCATAGGTACCCTTTCTGATAGGGTAGCTCCATTCTATCGCCTAATTTCACACAACTTGTAGTTCACACTGAATAAATAGTAAGTTGCTGTTTTCCATCAGTTTTGTAATCTAAAAGGTGAGTGCCTGGTGCAGGTGGTAAGGAAGAAAGTTGTAAGTGTCACAACTAGTGAACCACTAGTCACAGAAGTGGTTCATATGCAGGTAGTCACAGTACAAGGCTAATGTGATCTTCAGATGTATCAACTAAGGTGCACCTGGAGGAGCTAAGCAAGCAGTAATGCCCCTGCATCAGGCAGTGACAAGACCACGCGTGATCTGATACTCAGTCTGATTGTCTTGCACAAGTGGGATGAATTTGAACCAGAATGGTCATAAAGGAGTGCTTCTGAGAAAATCAGTGTTGGGAGTTTATCTTGTTGGAGGGAGGGTAGAATTGCATCCTCCTTTCTTTAGTGAAAGGCTGAGTTAACCACACTCTGTAGACAGACACCAAGACTACTTGGTGACTACTACTGAGAAGGCCTGTCTGTCTGTATTGAAGTAGATCAGAATTAGCTCAACCTGATACAGCACTTAGGTTAAATCACTGTTACCTGCAGTTGCCTGACAGTATTTTCTCAACATTGTTGCCCTCAGAAAATCTCCATTCTGGATTCGTATTCATAATGTGCCTTCAGAAAGCCCCAGGGATTCATGTCCTTGATAACAATTAACCAAATCTTAACTTCGAATAAGAGGAAAAAAAAAATCCTGTATGTGAAAGTAATGTCCCATAATCCCTAACAAAAAAAAATAAAAATCAACGACTATGCAAAGCTTGTTTCTGAGTTTCAAATGTTTCTTCTGTATTTATAGGTCATGGTCTTGTCATGCACAAGCAGTTCTCAAGATAATAAACTACAAGGATGATGAAAAATCATTCAGTCGTCGTATTAGTCACTTGTTTTTTCATAAGGAAAATGACTGGGGCTTTTCCAACTTCATGGCCTGGAGTGTAAGTAACTGGACATGTATTAACCTAGTGCTAGATAGGAGCAGTTTTGAACTTGCGCTTATGGGTACTGAGATACCTATAGTAAAGGATTTTCTCCAAGCTGTGTTTTTTTTCTGTCATTCCTGTAGATTCTTTTTCAGTTTCTCATAAGTTCCTGTACTTAGTTGTTGTAGATGGCTTTTACTTATGTTGTGATTTAAATATTCCCTCATTACTATTTTCTGCATACCTCAATGCTTTTGTTTTCACTGTGATAGTCAATGTCATTCCAAAACAAGATAGATTTTCTTGCATTTCCATGTATTTTTGTGTATGTATACAGATATTTAATGCCCTAGTAATAAATGCTACTAAGGCTTATCTCGAATTGAGACAGCTTATGAAGCATTTTCATCTGTCTGAGATACTGGTGAGAAGCAGCAGAGCCTTTGATTACTGACTCTTACTGTCCACAGAAAATTGAAATAGTACTGCAGAATATTAAAAGCCAGGCACAAGATTCCTGACTTGAGACATGAAAAAAAGAATTAAAGTATATTGAGCTGAAGAACAGTTTTATTGTTTTTCTTCAGTTTTTCTTCTTCATTTTATTATTACTGATAGCTCAGGCCTGCACATTAGAAAGTGATGTCTAACTGGGTGCTTCACTACAGTCAAGTTGCAAGTTCTGGTTTTCATGTTCGTGTGTTATTCCTGTAAAACAGGAAGTCACTGATCCTGAAAAAGGCTTCATAGAAGAGGACAAAGTTACTTTTGAAGTCTATGTTCAAGCAGATGCTCCACATGGAGTGGCGTAAGTACCTTTGTTTAAAAATAAAATTCTTAAATCTAATATTTTTATGTTGCTCAAAATTGTTCAAGTATTTTGTGTTAACATTTGTAGCTCTCATTAGATGTTCTCACTTTATCTCCTTTAATTGATGAATTCTCACATGGCAGTATTTTTCATTAGTCACACAGATTTTTGCATAGGTTAAACTTCAACTTGAATTAGTCAGCATAATGTTGTGGAACTTTAACTTCTCTATGAATTGATTTGTAGTTTAACACCTGTAAATCTAGCCTCAACATTTCTGGTCTTAGAGCTGGTAAGGGTTTTAGACATGTGTGGCTCTGCTGTCCAGCTTGTCTTGCTTTACAGTGGCTTTAAAACTGCCTCACCTGAGTTGTTCTATTTAATGTCACTTGTGAACAGTAGTACTGAAATGCAGACTTGCCATTGAAAGTACAGCTCTGGGTTCCAGTGCACTTTCACAATACTTTTTTTTTTTTTACCATATAGAACATCTTTAAAAAGAAAACCTAACAAGAAAACCTAACAAAATCACAAAGCATTTGGTTGCAAAGACTGTTGTTACTGGCAGGCAGGAGTGAAGTGTAGTTAGTTGGAACCTGAAGTAGTAGTGGAGAGTAGCTGATACCTACCAGCAGTACTACCTTAGAACAAGTACTCTTTGTTGTAGTTAATAAAGAACTATCTTGTTTTAACAACTAACTCTTTCCTAGGTGGGATTCAAAGAAGCACACAGGATATGTTGGCCTAAAGAACCAGGGAGCAACTTGTTACATGAACAGTTTGTTACAGACTTTATTTTTCACAAATCAGCTACGAAAGGTAATTAATATGTGAGAGAAAATGAAATGAAATATACAGTATAAGTGCTTCAAAACAGAACTGTATGTTCCTTTTGCCTCCTTCATCATTTTGAAGAAGTGACTTAAATGGTGATGAATGTTTTACTTAAACCTGAGTGCAGGAAGCTCCTTTTTTAACTTCTACAGTTGAATGTAAACTTTTGGGTTTCGTGAAAGCAGAGTACCTGGTGAAGACCTGACTTTAAGGAGTGTTCCTTAAACTGTATTATGGGTTAATATTGCTACAAATTGCTGGGGGGTGGGGAAGGATGACTACGTCATGCAGATCAGAGATGGAAGTAATTTCTCTTTCTTGAAATAGTTAAAATAGAGAAATCAATTATGACTTCTTAGCCCGTAAGCAGTGAGTGTATAGAAAAGATCACAGAATCACATAAACATGTGCAACCTTTGCAAGTTTTTTTTCTGCACTTTAATTTGTATTATGCAGTTGAATTTCCTACTATAATGGTTAGCATCTCTAGTTATGGAAAGCCGTATAGTTTTAGTAAACATAATTTTGTATTTGCTTCATTCATGTGTATTTTACCTACTGTTATTTCTTTGCTGGAAAAACTTTAAATATCAGCTTAATGAGTATCTCATTCAAACCCAGGATGAAATATTCTAGCTAATGTATTGTTTTAGAATAGTGCAGTAGCCTTAATAGGATAAAAACATAAATGATGACTTGATACTGGAGGTGACTATCTGGAAGAGGGGATATACTTGGGAAGGAATGTAACTCTGCACCATTTAGTTCATATTGGAGTATCCTACTGATCCTCATTCAGCCTTCTGCACATTCCTCTGCTTATTGTATCTCAGTGAAAATGAGCTGTTCTGACTTACACTTTTTTCTGTGTATAATAATTATTACATTTCCGTTTCACTTTTTTCTCCAAAATTTCCCTTTTTAATGTACCTACTTTCCACTGTCTTGGATTTTGAATCATCATTATTTAGATCACTGTGGCTTGTAAGTGTCCCAGTTGGGATTTCTTTTTATTCTTTTGCAATGTGCTGCTTACTCTGAAGCATTGCAAAAAATAGCACATCAAGCTCCAGCAGACTGTAACTGAGATCTTACCAATGCCATGCACAAGGAATAAATACTTGTTTCACATGATGCACCTGTTTCTTCCTTGCAAGATCTATAACATACTCATTCAGCTTATCACTCATTATAATGCCTGTTGCTTTTGTTCAGCACTCATAATGTTTGTGCATTTTATGTTTTTGGACAACTTCACTTGGCTCTTGAAAGAAAAATGTGTTCTTATAATAGCTACATCTAATCCAATTGAGTAGTTCCTTTCAAGACTGTCTTGTAGTCAGTAAATCAATATGAACCATGAAATAATCTTGTTCTGTGAAGAAGAAATTCTTTTTGTGATACAGATTTGTTTCAACTGAGCTAATCTTTTTAGGCATTTCCCTGCACTTCTCCTTCAGCCCCCAAATAAATATCAGCTTCTAGGGAGTGTTAATATCTGAATAGTGAACATATGAGAAAGCTTGATTTACTAGCTGGTAACTGCAGCTTCCTTTATGAAAATGTTACTGGACATCAGCTGAAATGCCTCATTCTTTGCTCATACTTCAGGTTTTCGGATCCCCCACAAACAGAGCAGACTAGTGGTGGTTTTAGACAGTTTTACTTCTTGTTTACCATTATTACAGATAAGGAAAAATCAGTGGCTATCTTGTCTGAGAAAATGAATTTCTACATTCTTGTTTTCACTTTGAGCAAAGTTCCTCTTAAAACAGGAAAGAAAAAAGCAAATGTGTAGTATATTCAGTTTGCTTATCACCAATTCCATTATTTCTGTTAATCCTCCTGATTTAGAAGAAATAATGATTTCTATTGCTGTTATTTAGAGCTTTGGTAACAGAGAAGCTGCTATCAGGAGTAGGTTTGGAAAAGCAATGAACAAAAGCAAAGGCAGGCACATACCTGTGGAAAGTCAGCTTCTGATAAAGCATAGGTGGGGATGGATGGAGAGGTCCTTCCTTCCTTTCTGTTTCCAGACAACAAATGGAAGGTTCTTAGGTATTTGAAATTATATCCTCCCTTTATTAGCCACCAGGTGGCTTCAGTGGTAGGGAACTAAAGCAAAAGAAATTTTTCTTCAGAGAGTATATTTGTCTGCCTGTAACTGATAAATGCATGCTTAAATGTAGTCCACCTGGGCTAGAGACAGTGGTAACTTCCCAAATTGGTCCCGGTTTGATAATGGGCCATGTTTACATGAGCCTTCCCATGTTTGTCAGTGATGCTTCCAGTCAGTACATGTGGCTGCTTCCAGTCTATCTTAAAACTCTCTGCTGTTTCTTCAAAAAATTCCTTACAATTCATGAGAACATTGCAGAATGTTTGAATAACTATACTAAAATCATAAATACTGGTCCAGTACATTTCTCCCTGATGTGGCTCTCCTCAAGTTGTTCAATATATTTTAACTTGCATTGGAATTTCATACATAGTATTTTCTTCCCTTCTTCAAGTAGTCATCTTGACTTCAAGCAGTATGTTCAAGCTTATCAGTAGCATTCTTTTGCCATATCAATATCTAGATTTCTCTGTGCCTTTTGCTTATAGCCATTGCCTGTACATGTTCTTGTCACTCTTCTGTGTTTGTTTCCTGAGGGAACTTCTCAGGTGTTAAATTAGACATTCTGCTTTTTTCAAATGGATCACATCTTCTCTCCTTGTTCTTGAGGTCAAGCTTTCAGAGTTTGGGAGGATAAGGCATAAAAATAAAAGTTTGTAGAGCATTGTATTTGAAAGATGTTTGGTTTAGATTGGAGAAACACTTGAGCTTTGAGAAATGGGCTTTGATACTGTTTGTCTACACAAATAGAATGAAGTACCAAAGAAGGGCTATGTGTTAAATGTTTATTTTGTAGTAACACATTTAGAATTTCAGAAGAAACAAAACTGGTGTTTTTATTCAATGGTAGCTGGAATGCTGTAATTATAAGTAAATTGTAAATTATTACTTTAATATTTCTTGAGAGATACAGGAAAGGAATGAATTGTCCAGATGGTATATGAAGAAAGCAAATAAGAGCTAAATGCAAAGGATCTACTTTTGATTAACTATCAAGGTAACCTGAACTTGCATTTAGATCTTTGTGATAAAAGAGTCAACAAGTAGGTTGACTTTGAGCCTGCTGTAGTATCATCTTGGTTTGTTATGAAGAATATTTAGCATTTTAATATTTATGTTACGAGAATGCATCAGTACTGGCTGTATTTGTATTTTTTTCATTATGCGACTTTTGTATCTTCTATTCATTTAAGCATAGCAGGTAACTTACTATATATTTGGGGTTTAAAAAGCATTGGTAAGATGTCAAAAACAATTAAAGGAGGCTGATTACAAAGATTTGGAAGATTTGAGGCTTGATCATTCAACTAGTTCCCTGTATCTACCTTTAGCCGGTGAAGACCAGCTCATAAAAGCGTTCAAAAACCAGGGGCAGCAAGAGGTTAAATTCACTCTGCAAGATGCCAACTTGATGTTCATATTTTAAAGCAAAAAATAACTTTTGGTTGTGAAGTCAAAGGTATCATTTTAGCTATTCATATTTGGAGTTTGCCCAGATCAGCACGGTTAACTGTACTCTGCATTTGGATGATAAAAACAGAGAAGCAATTGAAAAGAGTTTTCTTTATTAGTTTTATGCTCTGATCTTAGGAAAGGAATTTTCATAACATAGGTGGCCAAAATTTACAGTAGGCTGTGTGGAGAGGTTGCGGGATCTCCATTCCGGGAGGTGTTCGGAGCTGAACTGGGTATGACCCTGAGCAACTGGACCCAGCTTTGAACTTGGCACCTCTATGCGCAGGAACAGAGTTCAGAACCTATGGAGCTCTCTTCCAGACTGAACCACTACAAACTCCAAACTCTTAAAGCAGTTCTTGGATCATCAAAAAAATTGCTGATGCAGCTACATAAGAAAATACTATTTGTTTTTCTCTTAATTTTTCAAGATTAGGCAGGTAGTTGGCCAGATGGGTTGGCAAAAATAATGCCATGAGGTTCAACAGTTCAACTTGTTGCTGGTGATAAAATTGGAGATGCTATTTACTTCAATTTATGAGATTTCAGAAAGCAGTTTAAGCCAATCTCAAAATTAAAGCAGAGCAAAAGAAGCCTTTTTTGTTGCCATAAAGGCGGGGCTGGGCTGTTGTTCTTAAAATTATCCTAAGGAGGTAAGGTTGGCTATCCTTCAAGAAAAGTTGATGATAACTTTCAGCTGATTTCTATTTATGTTTTCCCTCTTATGTACATAAGTACTTGCAAATAAGTAGAAACATAAAATTTGGAAGTTACTAGTGTTCAGTCATGATTCTGCTTCGGATCATCTCTCTTAAATTTTGAGAGTTGCGTATAAAACTTGAAAAGTCTTGTGAACTATCATACTGCTTAACAGTTACATAATTAAACAGTGGGTTTCTGTCTGAATATAAGGGATTTTCTTTATGAAACCTTTTGATATTTTAGTAAAATTATTTTACTTATTACTGTAGCTATTCTACTGATATTTTGTATTATTCCAAGTATTTATATTGCTGTATTTTTGAAAATTTTTGTGGATATTCAGAACTGGAATAGGAAACTCGCCTGCCAACTTCTCAACAGCTTTGCTTTTTCTCTTTCTTCTTTCCTTTTTTATCACTCCCTTGTGTTCTCTTTGCACCAGCTTTGTCTTTATCTAGTGGCTGCCTCATCTGGTTACCGCCACCTCTGTACGGAGCTTTCATATAACAATGAATGTGTTTCCCCAACAATTCAGCTATGTACTGGAAGTGTTACCCTTGCTCTCTATATAGCGAGCTGAAGTGCAGGATAAGCTAGAGGTGCTGGACACCTCTTGAAATCTAGTCTGGTGCAGAAGCAGAGTGAGAACTACTGAGATCCAGTTAAGCTCTTCATTTATAGAAATGTATCATTCCCTGTTACTTCACAGACAAAAACTCAGGTGGCAATTTTTCTGTTGCTTAACAGATTATTTTCTCATATGCTACTTAATATTGAAGTCCTTATTTTTTCATGTGTTGTTACCTAATCTCTTTCCAGAGTTGTCCGTTTCCTGTTTACACTTATGCTTTCAGAATGAGCATCTCCCTGTAAATACCTTTTCTTTGTTGTTGCTTTTCCCTAGATATATCGGTGTACATTTCTTAAAAATAAATCTCATTTCAGTGCCTGTTGAATTCTCCTAATCCCCGTTGGGTCTGTTTGTGTAATTTCTTTGTTCTCAATCCCTCCCAGATCAGTATAATCAGAGAAGTGAACTGTTAAGCTGTTTATTTGCTGGACAGTGATGACGTTAAGTAGAAGTGAACGTATCGGGGAATGTCAAAAGCTTCCTCTGACATCCTTCTCCTCTCTCTGGATCATTTCTGTTTTCAGTTGCTTGCTACCCTTAATTGTTTCATGTGATTTTCTGTGTTTTTTCCCCGCATGCACTATGGGTGACAGTATTCACAGGTAGCCTCAGCTTTGTGCTGTAGCTTGGCTGTTTTCAAAAGCCTATAGTATTGATCCATATATCTGGATTCTACTGTGATGATTGTGTAGACATGCCAGGAGTGATAGGTTGTTTGAAGGTGTTAAATGCTTTAGTGCATTTTCTTTTCTAGGGTGGAATAAGAGAACTGTTTAGATAAAATAACCATGGATGGAATCTCTTCTTTGCATCTGTCTAACCACTGTGTGCTAAGAAAAGTCATTCCAGACAATTAATATTTTTACACTACAGGATGAGATTTTTTGTAGTCTCTTGGAGCGATGATTAAATGGAGTGATATGAAGGAAGTTGCTGAAGAGGAAAGAATGCATTAAACAGTATGAGCATTAAACTTTTCTTTAGATACTAATGGAACTAAATGCTTTTCCAGGCTGTGTACATGATGCCCACAGAAGGAGATGATTCATCCAAAAGTGTTCCTTTAGCATTGCAAAGAGTGTTTTATGAGCTGCAACATAGTGACAAACCAGTTGGAACGAAAAAGTTAACAAAATCTTTCGGGTAAGTTGCAGAAATTTGGACTATTTGTTGGGCTATTACAGACTTCATGAAGCTTTTCTTTTAAAGGGTTTTATTTAAATCAGGCTGGTTTTAGAGAGGTGCAGGGAAGTGTTAATGTGTTTATGTTGATGGATAACTTTCCTTAGTTTACTTAAATAGGTTTGTATGTATAGTTAGTAGCAAAGACAGCTGATCTAAAAGTCAGAATTTTTTTTTTTTGGGGGGGGGGGGGGAGAGGTAAAATTACAT
>JANHGB010023333.1:0-13456 GCA_026283785.1 Coracopsis vasa
CTTAGCATGCCTTCCAGGAGAATCTGCTCCAAGATTTTGCCAGGCACAGAGGTGAGACTGACTGGTCTGTAATTTCCCGGGTCATCCATTTTAGCATGTTGTGCTCTGGGGACGTTTGGTGCACCATTCCAAAGGACCTGACCATCTCTCCCCATTCACAAAATCAGTTATTCTGCACAAAGCAGAGTAATAGCATTTTGGCTTATATTTAGCTCTAGTGGTCCAAAGTTTGCAGTTGTCTTGTTAATGGGAGTAGCCCCACTAATTTCAGTGAGAGAATAACACCCAGTGGAACCAATAGTGTGAGTAAAAGAGGCATAATTTCATCATCTATTAGTTTTTATTAGCGTGCTAAATTATACTGCAGTAATCTGTTATTTACGTAGTACTGAGTGCATTAACTGCTAGATATATTGCATCTACTTCATTATCTATTACAGCTGCAAAGCAAACCATTACATTTGTTGTATTATCTTCTTCAAACTATTGCTTTTTTGTTGTTTTGTAGTTAAATGTGTTACACCAGTCTTTGTTAGTAGTAATTCTTCATTTTTTTCTAGCCATCTACTTTTTTCGAAATTATGTGGAAACATAATAGCAGTAATAGTTGCAGTTACTAAATCATGAATTTGATCTAAAATATGTTCATTTTAACTCTGTCTTTTATTCTGTAAGCAGCTTTTGTTTAAAAGCATTGCAGAAAAAAATACTGAGACATTTGTGAGAAATTAGATCTGTTTAAGCTTCACTCTGCAAGTGAGAGGTGTCTTCTGCTTATTGTCTTTAGATGCATCCAAGTAAAAAAGATAAGAGGCCATAAAATCTAGATGTGATGTAGATGGGTAGCCCCAGAATTTGAGGTGGATCTGGAGCTTGAGTTCCTTCCTATTCATGTTACAATTAGTCCTTTTAAGTGAAATGAGTCTGTGTCCATTGTGTTCACCTTCTCAAAGCCAAACGTGATTTCTGCTTTGATAGCAGGTTTTTGAATTTGCAATGAAGGCTAACTAAAGTTCTTGGTGCATGATAGAGTCTGACCATCTTTTTGAAATAGATGTTTTTATTCACCTAAAGTATTCAAGATCTGCATGAACTTCTGTGGGTGGCATTTGAAAACAATGTATTCAACACTGAAGTTAGCTTTCATTATTGTTAATTGCCTCCCACAGAAGTTCAAGTGGGTTTTGAATTGCGTGAAGAAGCTACAAGAATATCTGAAGTGTTCTTGTACCTCAAGAAAAAAAAAAAAAAAAAGAAGAAGATTGACAAATTGCATTTGTACATTGAGAGCTCTAGCATTTCTTCATCAGTCGTGTAGACTTGCTCACTGTTGTGCTCTTCAGAAATGGAACTTGGTTTTCAACTGCGAGCGTAATATTGCTTCATCATGTAAGACAATTCATAATTCTTTCCTTTCAGAATAGTTTATTAGAATGATGGAAAACAGTAAAACACTTATGACTATAAATAGGGAAAAACTATTAATATTTGATGATAGTATTTCTGCAGTAGACCAAACAAAATTCTCTGCAAAGTGAAATAAAATGCATAATAGCTGAGCCTGCAAATGAAATGTCCAAAACTTCAGATGCACTTATCTTTATTTTTAGTAATTTGTCAAATTGTCTGATCGCTTTAGCAGATAATGTACATGGCAAACTTTAATGCATCATTTTTGGATGCAAAATATATGATCTGGTGACCTTTTCCTTACGGTTTCTCATAACTTTCATGGCAAAATCATCAAAACTCCTCAGTGCAACTGTGGTCTACAGAGTTCAGTGGCACAAAATAATGTGTCAACTTTCCCAAGATGTATTTTATAGCATTTCTAACATAGCCATAAGGGTTGGTTGTAGCTTCCATCTTAGCTTTTAAGTTTCAATCAGTGCATTTTGTTTTCTGTTGTTGTCTTCAGCAGTGATAAGTTCATGGAGAATTGTTTTTTGTGGTAGGGAGAAATGAAAGTATAGAAAAAAGCACAACTGGACCAGTGTTCTTGCATGTAAAAGATAAAATTTTTAAAAGCCCTCTTGATACAGATAGACAAGGTATTATTGTTAAATTCAAGGAAAAGCAAGCAGAAGAGCACAAGAACACTTACTTGTAAGATGAAGTTGTACAAATCTAGCTCATTAAAAAGTTTGAAGAGAGAAAATGCAAAAAGTTAGAGCAGGAAATGCAACCTGATTCAGAAAGGTATGTACACAAGCAGCTATGCAAACATGTCACTGCTCAATGGCAAGAGGCTGTGAGGAACAGTCCTGTCACCACTGATGAGGTAACTTCACACCTTGCGCGCGTTCCTGCTCAAAAAAGGAATTTTTGCTTATAGATTTTCTCCACTCAGACTAATAAACATCACACTTTTCTCCCGGAGAATTATTTCAGCGTAAGAAAAGACCCTCAATATGCCAAGTGAGCTATCGGTCTCGTGGCAGAAGCAAGTCAGGCAGCAGAGCAGGAGCACAAAAGTGTTCTTGTGAAGCACTCTGGTGACAGATTTTGTACATATAAGGTCTATAGGATGGATAAAAATTCAAATTTACTTGGCCAGGAGAACTGCTCAACTCTTCATCCCAGTGGCTGCCCAGCAGGCCTTTCTGCAACATTTTCAAGGAGTTGGCAGAGGATCTTCAGCACTCTGAATGAGGTTTATGTAATGTATATAAGGCAATATTTACCTGCACGTATTAGAAATGCCTGAGGACAGCCAGACTGTGTAATGGATTTTGCTATAGGGGCTAAGCGCAGGTCCTCACTTGTGTACATAAGGGATTTGAAACTGTTCTGCAATAATATGTGTGACTTTTTTCTTTATTTTCCTTTCCTATATTTAGTGTTCACTGATATTTGCAGTTATTTATTAACTCTGTAGAAGTTATTTGGGAAAGAAAAGTGAGAAAGGGATAGAGTATCTCAAGGCAGGCTACTGCTTAGCCAGTGCTCAGGACTTATTAAGGGACAGTGGTGGAATGATATTTTCCTCCTCCTTTGCCAGTGGAAAATACCATTAAAGTAAAAGTGGAAAATTCCCACAAAAGAGAAAAATAAGTTATTTGGAAAAGGTTGATGGAGGCAGAAGGATGTGCAATATTCATCTAGAGAAGCTAAACCAACTTGCTACCATCAAATGTACATGGTTTTCATTCATTCCTGTAGAAAGCTTCTCCTCTGTTCCTAAATTATACAATAATTTTATTGTGGATGGTCTTGCCATTAGGCTGTCAAAGGGGCCAAGTGAAATGGCATTTACTGTTGTCTGTTCTAATTGCTTGGTGTGGTTAATTTTCTAATAAGTATAAATTTTGAAGAGAAAACAATCTCTGACGATAGAGATATTTTTTTAGGTACACTCATGCTGATATTGGTTATTTGGTCTGTGCTCCCTTCTGCTAAGGAAGTCTCTGATATAGCTCCTTTCCTCCTCTGACCATGGGCACATGTTGTCAGTGATCCCTCCAACCCCTGGAGGCCCATGACACTGATTTCTGCTAAGCCAAGCTCAGCAAGACTTCACTTTAGTCTCTGCTCATCAATTAGCCTATTCGCTACAGTCGTTTGAGTAGCCTCATGTGGGAAGTCAGCCCATTACCTATCCAGGGAAATAGCTTGTGGTAAAGCAGTGCCTGCTGGAAAGCAGAGATGAAACAGTTCTCTTGCATGGACTTCTCTCATAAGAGGCATCTCTAGTTTTAAGCAGCAAATTGTACTTCAATGCTTTGCTTGGTGAGCATATCACCATTAACTTGTGTAAACATGCATGAAAGTCAAGAGAAGATTTTTCTTTTTAAGATGTATCAGATCCTGCAGTATCACAGTGACGGTTATTGCTGGAGGAAATGGAAGGTGTTCACCAGTCCATAAAGAAACCAGGTGCCTCTTGACTTACAATGCTATTTTAATTCTATCTAAGCAAAAAAAAAAAATCAGAAAAAAATTAAAAAAGTTTAAAATATATTTGTTAATATTATAATTGAATTGTAATATCATGGTATAGAAATGAACAATGCACCATTCAGGTTTTGCCCATTATTTCTCAAAATCAGTCAAGACATAGCGTAAATCTGCAATCCAGCAGCAGAATATCCACTAAGGACATCATAGGCAATACAGCAACCAGTTGAAACCCAGTATTTTTATTCATTTGAACACAATCATAGACAAATAAAAATAAATTTTGCTATTTACTTCTTTATGGATTATTGGTAAATTCCTTGAAAGTATAGCTCAGCTCTCAAAGTAACGTTGTTGGTACAGTTCCTTTTAAAATAAGGCTAAACATTCTTATATGGTTTCTTCATTTTAAACACCTTATTTTAATAGAATTGTTTTTGTCTCACAATATTTTTCACTTCCTGCAAATAAAATCTTGTTGCAAAAACAGTGACATTTAACTGGAGTAAAGATCCTGGACTCAGTCACTAGAAAGGTTTTCTGACATCAGGAATGCTGAGGTTTCACCATGTCCATCTCGGGGGGTATCTGCAAAAAAGGAAAAGGACAATTACATTGAAATTTTGTTCATTCTTTTGCACATTTATATAAATATGCAATCAACTATGTACAAAGTAAATCATGCATCTTTTTTAGTATTTTAACATTGCATTTTACATTTATTGACTTTTTTAGAACTGGAAGAGAGAAACATGGAACAGGAAACCATTTTCACGTAAGGAAAGCCTTACCCCTCCCCACTCCTTTCACTATCTTTGCACTGTAGACCACTATAGTAGGAGTCTGCAAACCAGGTAGCTAATTAAATTGAATTTAGGAGTGAATTTGATTGGGTTCTGAATGCCCTAAAATCTGCATGTTTGACTTTGGGTTGGGAGGGTGGTCATAAAATTGTTCGGCCATGCTTGAAGTTAAATTGTTATACATTCTGCTCTGCAGTTTTGAAAGGGTCTTACTATATTCTTTTCCTTCTTTCCCATTTCTATCTTCTAGTAATACTTTATCTGTTTCATTAACAAGTTTTGGGATGTCACATTTATTACATTCTTTCCATTTTCCCCAGGTCCTTATCTTTAAAAATGGGTGCATCTGGGAGGACTATTAGAGCTGGTGGATTTTATTATGATAAAACTGCTAATGATGAATGCATTGGCAGGGGCTAATACATTCAAAATACAGGCGTTTAATGGTTTGGGGTAGGCTTGCATCTAACATGGGCTATTCAGGTGAACAGCACTCTGTTTCCTCCTGTTGCTGGATGGCAATTTTGGGGATGATCTGGGAGGTTGACAGCTCCATGTTTCCACAGGACTACCAGGACACTCAGACAAGGAACAGTTTGATGTAACATGATTGGGTCTGATATACTAGACATCTAAAGCCAGATTTTTGGGGTTTTCTACAAACACTGCTGTTGGAGGTGGCTTCTCTTTTGAATTACACTGTCCTGAATCAGAGTCATTTGAGCGGTTATGTCTTTAACATACTACTCTCCCAACTTCCCATCTTGAAGTTATTTCCAACTTGCCTGTAATATATGCAGCCCTGCTAAGCTGTTAAATAAGAAAGAAGCCGCAGAGCACTAAAAATATTTAAATTGCTGCCTTTTCAGATTCTCTTTCTGCTGTCTAATGGGCCTTCAAATGCGCCTTCATTGTTTCTCCAAGCACATTGTGCTGTGAGCCCTTGCAGATAGATTCCTTCTGCTTCCAGAACTCATCTCTGTACCCTGCCTGAGATCAAAATGAATGCTTATTTCAAACTAATAAACAGGCTGCATTTTCTGGCAGGCTGTATTCGCTAGAGTAATATCATAACGTAACTCTTTTCATGTGTTTGTTTCCCAGGTTGTCAATTAGCGGGAGAGAAAATGTCACTTTCCCCACCATCTTTATTTCTTTGACCAGATTTTTTTTGGTACACTGTTTGTCAAAATGTCAGTCTTGTAGGCTTGCTGGGCGGGGGTTGTGTCTGAAAATATTCGTAAAATATGTTCTTTCATTATCTGGTGTACATTTAAACCAAATGTCTTGAAATAATGTTGTTAGGCTTTGGGAACTTCTGAAGCTGACAACAGCAACAACAAAAAGAATGGGAAGTTGAAATTGTTTGGTTTCAACAGCAATGGCTTCTGTGCTATTGTTAAAATATGTGACTTACAAATAAAACCAAACTATTTTCACCTGCTCTCTGCAGGTGTCAGGGTGCAGGGCAGTGCCACGTCCCCTGTCTGCCCCGGGATGTATGGTGCACTCAGGATTTCAGGGGGCTCCACTTGGGCTGAACTTCCTCATCTCGTGTATTTTACTGTGTCTGTGCTTCTCCAGTAGAATGACAATAAAAGTTTTAATTGTATCTGAAAGTTAAACTAAATAGCCATTAGGTCACTTTGTGCTAAAAGCTTATTTTATTCCATGGGTCATGTTGAAGTTAAATATTTATAAGGTATCTATAAAGCAAATAAGAATAAAAGCATGATACTTGCAGTAGAGGGACTGAGAGATTAAAGTTTCTCAACAGCATTTACAATAGTTCTGTCTGCTGTTTGGCTACAGTGTGTTTGAAAAACGCTGCAGATTTGCTGCAACACAACCATATTTTCATTTACAGCAGGTACCCAACACTATCTGTGGTGAGCACCTAAGCATGACAGTGACGTGCTCATACACATTTTGTGTTAAGTGCATTTGGTTTTGGTAGTGAAACAAATGGATTTTTTAATATTTTTTAATTAAAAAAATAAAATCTCAACTGATAAAATATCAGGTTTAAGAAAGTAAATATTTATTTTGTCATCATTCTTGAAGATAATTACCAAAATACGAAGCATGTAGTATTTTAGGCCTTGCTACTACGATGTACTAATTTATTAAATTTCATGATTACTTAAAATTATCTTACAAAGCCAAAGGAAGCATACTGAGCACGAAAACAGTAATTCTTCATAGATTCTGGAAAGAACATTACAATATATGTTGGGAGTTTTTATATATATTATATATTAAAAAAGAGAAAACTGTACATTTTGTCAGCTTAGTATTTTCCTGGTAGTATAATCAGTTTGGTAGAATATGGAAATGCATGTCTGTGTGTATAAATATTTATCACAATAGACACATTCTGTGTAGGTATATGCTATACATGAATGTGAAAGCCACATTTCTAGCAGCTGAAAATATTCCCTCTCCAGGATGTTGTTTCTATACAACAGCAATAACAAGAAGAATATTATGATTCATTACTCAATATGTAAAGGAACTTTGAATCAATCTGTGTTGTAAATTTATAGCCTCAAAGTTCGACATTTTCAGTGTGTAGTCATTACATAAAAAGCTGCTTTTGGTTTTGCTCCCTCTTTTTTTAAGGAAAAAAATAATTTCTTTTTTGACCCATATATGCATTTGTATTCTCATAAATATGCTTTATGGTATGGTGGAAAGTATATTTCCCTATCAAGCATCTATTAGTAATAAATAAAAAAAATCTCATGGGAATTATCTGGCAGTAGATAAAGAATTCCAGCTCTGTTCTTCTCTTGCAAGGGAACATTGAGTAGAAGGAAAGTATGAATTACCTCTCCAGAACTGTAATGGAAGACTCAATAAGAAATGCATTAAAATGCATTATGAGAGTCAAAAAGCCTGACCCAAAATACTTCTCATAAGATATTAATGAATGGATCTATTTTCTAGGTACTGAGTGAATATTTAAATAATCAGTCTGGTCATGCATGTGGTGCTGCCAACAAATGCCTGCCCTGGCTGATGGCAATATTCATTTTTTGAAAGTTGTATAAAACCAAAAAAACTTCTGAATACCACAAAATTAAGCTTATTGGAAGTCAGTATAACAGGACATAATATATATCCAGTAAGGGGAATGCTGATCTGAACCATGTTTTCAGTATACAGATGAGAAACTACAAACTTTGAGAAACAGTCAGAATAGTCCACTGCTGCAAAAGACATGTGCATCTTCTGGTAGATTTTTTCAGTGTAATTGCAGAAATTTCAGTGAAGGCTCGCCTGACTTATACCCAAAGAGAAAGTTCAAGTCCAAAAAACGCTGAGAAAATGCAGTGATTATTTTTACTGATCCCATGAAAGAGATGTGTTTAGCTGCTCCGACAGTAACACTAGGAAAATTTAACTTGCTGAGGGTTTGCAAGTCACTTTTGATGCATGTTTGTTGACTTTTCTCAGTGATGTTTCTGAACTACTCTTTGCAGCACCCTGCCTCAGGTCTTTGCCTCCACCTCTGCCAGTGCAGGAAATGAAATTATTTCCAGAATATTCAGCTATTCACTCTGGCAACAGGTATATAAATGCGTGTCAGCATAGTTGTGTAATATTTATGTGGTATAATAATATTGATATATTTGTATATCAGCGTGGGATATATGTGTGTGTATGTGTATATATATGCATAATATTTTTAAATTATTTGCAAATTAGTTTTTTAATGGAAACATCAAAGCAAAATAAAATGTACTGAGACTTAGATTGTCTCATTAGTTTGAACTACGGGAATGTTTGTTTTCTCTCCTGGATATAATATCCTGCACTATAAATTATTCTCATATGTTGAATGTCTCTGTGCTGCAGTTTATTTTGGGGTTGGTTAGTTATCCATGGTTAGAGAATCCATACCAGAATCATCTATGCCTTTACTACTTTTGCTGCCTCATACAAGAGCCATAGGTGATGCTCTGCAGCCACGTCTTGATGTGTATAACCAGCTCACGGGGACACTGGCCAGATGTGTCTGTACAAGGTGACCCCACCCCCTCAAAGGGGATGCATCATCCTCCACATGCCAGCCAGGCTGTCAGTGCCAGCCCTCCTAGCACAGGGGTGTAATGCAAACAGAGATATGGGAGATCCCCCTTATCAACATTCTTGACCTATCTTGTTTCTGGAGCATTCACATAGTTTGGAGAAAAAGCTTTTAAATAGCATATTTTTCATCTTAAAGAATAAAGGAAAAAATGCCAGTTATTCGTCAAGCATTCTGTTATAAAATAATACACAGGGACTTACAGCCTGGTTCACCTTAGCATATAACTTTTGTTTAAAACAAGCCTGGCTAAATCATGTTTGCAAGCATATCTGTTGGTCTAAAAATCACTGGGTCAGGTAAAATATTTTAACTATGGATATTTGTGTAACTGCAAACCAGCTTTCCTCACACATATATGCACTTTTTACAGCTTACAGCCACATGACTGAAGTGTCACCCACTGCTACCATACTTGGGCAATGTTAGTGTACTTGATTCAAATTTAAAGCATACTATAAAATCCTGCCTGGGCACAGAGGTGTTGCCCCAGGGAAATAAGGCACGTGAATGAGCAGGCTTTGATGTTTTGCTGCCAAATAGAACTAATATAAAGATGCTCAGAAAAGGGACTTAATTGGACTTTGCAGTCCCAGACTCTTCTGAATATTGTCTCGCTTACCCTCTCAGCAGTATCATTTATCATGATTTTTAGTTTCAGTAAGACGGTCTTTCTTTATGTTCATCTTGGCAATACCCTTTAGTTTCAGAAATCCATTAATTCCAGATTATTTTATTAAAACCATTTCTTTTTGCTTTATTTACTAGGCGCTGCCATGGAGAACATGCTGAGATGAAAAGAGCCTGCAAGAAGCTGAGCATCCCTAGGAAACTGGACAGTGAGGAGCCAGTGCAGCTTTCCTTGGTGGTGAATAACCGTGCCCTAAATCTGTCTCTCTTACCATTATGCATTAATGTTACAGTTTCTTTGGGAACATGCTACTCCATAGAGGAAAAATTAGGTTAATCTATGGAGAAATAGTTTTCAAAATGAGCCTGGCTGTTGGGTGATTTCAGTAGCCAAACTTTTCGTGTTCCTGTTTCAAAGTTTGCTACCTTTGAAGTAAGCCTCTGTGATTTAATGTTGCATTAAAGAAATACTCAGGCAATAAATTGTCCTTGAGAGTGTTTCAGGGGCTGATATGCATTCATGTAAGTGAGGAAAAAGCAAGATATGCACAGAAAGAATGGTGGTATCTCCAGTTATATTCAGTGTACCTTTTGAAATTAAATATTTAGCCTTGCCTGTAATAAATTCAGTGTCAAAATAGATTGTGAACTGAGACCCCAGTCACTAGTTTTAGTCTACTTCATTTCATCCCTCCAGGTATCTTGCCCTCATGTGTAACTCTACTCTCTGATTTTCTAAGACCCCCAGTGTGGAAGGATTCATTATTAATTTTATAATAAGCTTTTTATTTATATCTGTATGCACACTACCTAAGAAAATATTTACTCTTCATTTGGGATATGACAGTGAAAGAAGTAGGGTGGGATGTGTGATGGAAAAGGGTATTTCAAAAGAAAAAGAAAAAACCCCACATTTACACGTGTGCCAAGTCTGCAAGCACTATACAAGTTATAAGTCACTCAGATCTAAATAGTTTGAAACTATTTGGGGAGAAGGGGATTGATAACTGTTTACTAGTTCATGCATTATGATTACAGAAATTGAATTCTTTGTTTTGAATTGATTTGGAGACCAGTATTAATAAGGAAGATTGTTACCTGTGTCTGCCCTGAAGCAAGAAGTCATCTAATGCAAGCATTTAAACCAAGGTAATTAATAGTTCAGAATGTTCTAAGTCATACACTGCCAATGTTATAGAAATAGACAAATTCAGACCATACCGCAATTTTTAAGGTGTTAATTTTAGATTTATGTTAATTTTTAAAAGAATGCTATTATTTGTATAAACACATGTTCTTTTGAGTGATACTAGTAACATGGGAGGATTTGATGATGATACATTTCCAAGTACATATATTCTGAAATGTAATACTGAAAATTTCGTAACAGAAGCTCTCATAAGTGCCAGGCATGTGTACTTTAGGGTTGGTACCTACATCAGAAGTTAGGTTACTAAGGAGCAAAATGAGTTGCATGTTGCCTTACTGCAACCCAAAACAACCCGCTTGTCACTTGTTTCCCTCCCTCATTGCCAGAGACCGTTTGTGTGGTCAGAGGGTGGCAGAAGAGAGAGGTGCAAGGAGGTGTAATTCTGAAAAACGTGCCTATCAAATTAAGCAGTGTGTCATTGCTTTCTTTTTAGTTGGTATTGCTGGTTTGTGTTATTTTGAGTTTTCTGAATCCTAGCAGGAAAGTGGAGCATTCTTAAGGGTATCTATCCATCACCTGGAGGGAGCACCCACAAGCACAGGCAGTAGCGGAATGCTCATTCCTTCATCTCACCTTGGAGAGAGCTATCCCTCCTGTGCCCTGCCCAAGCACGTTGATATTCCGCTTGTGGTCCATCTCTGCGGGTGATGGGCGAGTGGAGGAGGAGGGTGAATCCAGTGAGTGACCATGGAGCAGGCAGGGCAAAGGCCATCACAGACAAGTTGATTCTTCAGACATAATCTGGAATATTGGTATTAGTTTCATGGTTCATATATTTTTTTCTTGCTATACTAAATTTAATCTAAAACTCTACAAACATCTTACAGCATTATATCCTAGATCACTATCGTGGTTATATTCAAAAACAAAAGGACAAACAAAGTGACTGAAACTGTCTCTGTAAAAAAAGAAGAAAAAAAAAAAAGAAAGAAAAAAGTAATTTCACCAAAGATAACTTTATTTTGATTTATAGGGTGCCGTTACGCAAGGGTTATGGAAGAAATGGGACAAGGATAACAAGAAGGGGGTAGTTATCCAAGAGTTCAAAGGTAGGTAGCTTGATCAAAGGTTAAATACAAGAAAAGGAATTATTCTATTCAAGTTAAAGATAGGACTTGGTAACCTAAATAGACGTTTAGCTTCAATTAAAACTTGGAAAAGGCTTTTGTGCTGAGGGTAAGAAGTTCTCAAAGTCAGGCAAACTTTGTTGGGTTTTTTTTAATTGCTTGAAACGTATGGGAAAAGAATGAGAGATGAGGCTATCACTGAAGGATGAGATATCTCAGTTTTCATTTGAAAACATTTCTAGTTATAAAAGGTAGAGGGCAGAACTGATTAGGTCTGTTTAAACTTGTGTTATGTAGAGGTGGCATGAAAATACTTCATTTTCTAAAGTTAGAGATGGAATAGTTAGAATCAGTAAAAGCGTTTCCTCAAGCCTTGTAGCAGCCAGAGCATTGAACAGAAGGCAAAGGCTGGCAGTGAAAATGAGAAAAGGAGTAGCTGAGGGGGAGACTAGCTCAATTGTGAGAGGTATTTCATTAAAGGAATCAGATGGAAACTTGTAGAGGAAGCAAGAGCTGCCTGGTATGAAAAATAACAAAACATGCTTCCCAAGCATCACTGCCTGCTGCAATGGAAAATGAATCCAGGAATATTGGATAGGAACAAATTAATCTAACAGCTTGCATATGCAGTGCAGGAAATTCTATTTTCTTTTCATTCATTATTTAATATGATGGAATGTATAATTTTGAAACATCAGAAAAACCTTTGATGCCCTGCTGTAAGAAAATGTTTGGCTGTGGTTTAGGCATTGGATGTCAGGTCTTCTGCCAGCCCTGGGATGGAGCTGCCCAGTGTGCCCCCACACAAGGGATATTTTCAGCCGGCCCCACTCCCTCGGTTTCTGCAGGGACCAAGCCGCTGAGGAGGATGGGGGTGAGAGCTTGGATGCCAGGGACCCCTGTGAACTGGAAAAAAAAAAGGGGTAGCGGGGTGATACAGCACAGGAGGAAGAGAGGAAAGCTCTCCGGTTGTATGCCAGGAAAGGGTCTGTGTTTAGAGTAGACTGTGGATTGTTCTTCTTTTTCAAAAGAGTGAATTAGCAGTAGGCTACAGAAAAATACTTAACTCTGCATCCCTGATTTGTGACTGTGGAGGACTCAGTCTGCTGCTGTCCAAAACCAACAACCAAAAGCCATCTTAAGACAAGAGGCAGGAAAGGCATGTGTCCTTTCCAATGCCACAGAGATAAAGGCACAAGAAAAGGCAAAAAAATATCCTGAACTAAAAGCAGTTTCTGAACTCACTGTGAGTTACTAAAGAATCATTTTAATCTTTTTCTCCTAGAGAATCATTTTAATATTTCTCCTAGGATTTGCAAATATTGTTATAATGTTATTAGCCAGGAGATATTTTTTAGTGGTACTAACACAGGAAGAAAACCTTTCCCTTTACCTGCCTCCATTAGCCTTACCCTTTGGCAGCATCTGGGTTGATGAATGCTAGTCAAGTCATAGAATCATAGAATCATAGAACAGTTAGGGTTGGAAAGGACCATAAGATCATCTAGTTCCAACCCCCTTGCCATGGGCAGGAACACTGCACACTAAACCATGTCACCCAAGGCTCTGTCCAACCTGGGCTTGAACACTGCCAGGGATGGAGCATTCACAGCTTCCTTGGGCAACCTATTCCAGTGCCTCACCACCATTACAGTAAAGAATTTCTTCGTTATATCCAATCTAAACTTCCCCTGTTTAAGTTTGAACCTGTTACCCCTTGTCCTGTCACTACAGTCCCTAATGAAGAGTCCCTCCC
>JANHGB010023336.1:0-11561 GCA_026283785.1 Coracopsis vasa
AAGGTGTCCCTGCCTGTGGCAGGGGTTGGAACTGGATGAGCTTTAAGGTCCCTTCCAACACAAACCAGTCTGGGATTTTCCTCTTGTATCTTATGCTGACAGCAGTCGGAATCACCCTATGCAGGAAGGACCTGTATCTCCATGGACAGAGCCCAGCCTGTCAGTGACTCTTTCCCTTCAAAAGATGCAGATTTCATGTATTCTTTATATATTCTACTGTAGCAGATGAGTCTGTATATTGTGTGCTTGTTCCTAAATAGAGTCTGAATGCTGCTCATTTGTTTAAAGTCAATCTCCTGTTCTCTGCCTATAGTTAGGGCAGGGACCTCAAAAAAATGAAGCTTGGATTCTGCTCACACTCTTTCCTTAAAGGCAACTTAGCTTTATCAAATCGCTGTGCAGAGCCCAGATCTGCTACACAAGGATATCTCTGAACTGCTGAATGCCACCCCAAAGTCAGATGTTACAGCTTAAGTCCTGATGGTGGTGAGAGTCTGAGGAAGCAGAGAATGTGGCAAGCTCAGGTAGAGGCTTAGTGTTATTTTAGGAGAACCTGCTAGCTTAGGTGGTATATAGAGTTGAAAGCAAAGTTTTTGCTGAGGGAGCTTTATTCAAAACTGCAATGCCTGAAGGTTACTGGATTTGGAAGAGCATTAGCCCTCTTAGCCACAGGAATGAAATTTGGGAGAGGTATTCTTAAAGAGTGTGATTGTTCTACACACAAGTACATCCTCCTGTCTTTATTCTAGCACAAATAAGAGTAGATGAAACACAGGCTTGTGACCAAAGGAGGTATGATAGCCCTTAACTGGTTTGATAGCCTGTGATGTTTGCTTGCAATTTAGACCTGATGATAAGCACCTGTACTTTCATTATGGGAAGACATTCTGAAAGCCAGTGAACATCAGTGAGGACTTAAAAAGAAAATAAATTCATCTCAAAGAAATTCGGTTCTGTCAAGTCAGGCCCATGAGGCACGGTTTCTGGAAATAATAAAACTTAAGCACTAAGTGGTACTTACCTACTATAGGATTAACCTTTTTTAAAAAGACAGGTTTAATATTATACTTTGTTGAGTGCCTGGAGGCTCTGAAGCAGGTCCAGTCCTAAGGTTCAGGAAGCACAGAGAGAAGTCTTTACTAAAAGTGGTCTGAGAGTACAGGCAGTGTGACTTCTCTCATGCAACATTCAGGGTCCATCCTTAAAAAGGCTTCTTCTGACTATGGAAAGTGGGACATAAGAATTTCAAAGTTACATAGTATCATGTCATCTCTCTGAAGTGCACTGCACTTTCAAAGACTTTTTAGTGCGCAAGAAAAATGCTAATTTCTCAGTAGCTCCCAGCACAGCCATAAAGGAATATATCGGAGCTCCATGTGCCTCATTAGTTAATAACATGTGAAGCAGATACCATTAGCACTGGTAGATTTTAGTTATTTATTTTTTGCCAAGAAGCAGCAGATAATAGCTGTGATCTTTTCTTGTTTCATAAGACTGAACAGACTTGGTTCAGCAGGTAACCTGCTTACTGATGTGCTTATCTTAGGACTGCTTATGCATAGAAAGGGAACTTCCCATGAGAATGTGTACCTAATGGAAGAGACTCAAATTTTAGAAATAAGTTTCCTTGTTAAAGTGATACCTGTTGAGAGGTATGTATTACTTATGAAGATATCTGTTGTGCACAGAGAGAGACGAGATCTCTTGTAAAATAAATAGAGATCTATCCACAGAAGATTAAGGAAATTAAGTATCTTCAGTAGAATAGAGCATAAGATACTGTCAGGCTTGTTAATATTAAATGGGAGAAATGCTCAGCATCCTATAAAATAAATTGCAAATTTTAGAGGCCATACCCTTGAGAAGAGGCTTTCAGTGTGTCAGGTTACCTGGCTAGGCAGATCACTCCCAGTTTGTGCCAGATCTTTGGTAGCAAAGCATAATGAGTGCCTGTGCTTGCAAAACCGTAAAAAGCATAAAAAGCATGAGTGGCCTAATATCGCACAAAAGTTTCTGTTGTTCCACTATAGGAGAATCTGTTTTTGACAGAGCATCTATCTGATTTTCAAAACCAAACCTTATCCTAAGTACTCTAAGCTCCATGTACTCTCCTCCTCATTCGTTTCCCAGAGCTTAGGAGCCCTAAAAGAGTTTCACACTTGTGATGTCACTACTAAGAGCTGTTCTGCCCTCCTGTGAGCTTGTTCATACTCCCTTTCTTCTCATAGCATGTATTTGTGCTTCTCAGTTTTATTTTGATCTATGTTAAAATTTTGCTGAATCAGTCAATTTAACCAATACTTTATGATCTCAACCAATACTTTATGATCTCACCCTATGATCTGGAGTAAGGGAATAATCAGCAAGAACAATTGCAAGCAAGCAGCCCACTCATTTAAGAGGAAGCCCACAATTAGGTCAACTTGCCTGTAAGGTCATGCTGTACCAGGATGACCACCAGAACTCGTGCAAAGAAAGCAGCTGAGGAATACAGAAGATACAGGAAGGCAGGAGTGGCCCTTTTCAGATGGCAGTCATAGAATCAGTTTAGCTGGAATATGAAACCTCATCCCTAGCTGCACGATTCCTTCTACCTTTCATCTCTGCAAGCTTATTAGCATCTGCTGGGGATTTTCAAATACTTGGGTATAATCATTTCAGTCTGGACAATCTAACTTCCGCTTTTGATCCTTTGATACTTCAGGGATTATGATGCTTTCGGCAGAGAAGTCATTTCTTATGGAAGAACAGGCCCTGTGAGCAGCCACATACCAGGGCTGTAGCCCACACAATTGGAAGGTCTCTTGTGTTCATGTATAACTGGTTTGAAACCCAGTTCATGGGATTTTATCAACTCACACTTCCCAGGTCTGCCGGAAAGGGGAACAAGGTACTGTTTCTTATTTGAGGCCACCCAGGCACCTCAGTGTGCCCAGTAAAGTATCATGGAAGCACAAAGACAACATCCTCTTTAGTTATACTCTAGCACAGGACACAACAGCAATGGAGATGCAGTAGAATGACACATGGGTCTTCTTGCTGGTTTCTAGCCAGAATTCCTGCTGATGTCTTCATCAGTTATTCACTGCTGTTACCTGCTCTGGTTACCAGCCCAGCAAGAGTGAAGTTAGTATAGGCAAGGTCTTGCATTTTCAGTTTGCTGAAATACTAATTGGATAGGTAATAACTGGATACTAATTTGATAGGTAGATACTAATTGGAGAGGTAGGTTGGGAAGTGAAAAGGAAGAAGCCTCAGCTGCATCTTTACACAGCGCAGTCTTTCAACTCAGACTCGGCTAAAGTCCATCCCTCCAGTAGGGTGTAATATCATCTGTACAGTGTTCTGCTCTGTTGTTTTGGCTGACATCTGGATAGGGACCATGGGATGCTGACTTCCAATGCAACAGGATCATCCAGCCTCACTGAACGACAGACAACTGGGCAACAAAGTGCTCCCTGAAATATTCAAGGAGGCTGTTTTAAACGTATGTAACTTAATTGTCTTGGTTTCTTCTTGCAGTCATGAATACTTTATTTGGCTTCCTCAGGTTATTGCTGAGGAAAAGGGCCTTGGAGACCCCATAGCTCATCTCAGAATAGCTGGAAAAAGGGAGCAGATGCCTCACCAGTTTGAAGCAGTGAGGCCAGGAATTCTCTCTCAATAGCCTGAGGTACAGGCTCAAGGGAGAATGGTCTGTCAATATGAGGCAGCATAGGATAAGCATGGAACTTTGTATTAATGCATGAAGCTGGGGGGAGGAAAGTTTCATCTTAAAGTAGTCAGGAACAGCATTGACCACCCCCCTTACCCAAACTACTACCAAACAAATAAAAGACTGTTATGAGTTAATGCAAAATGTAATTTCTCTGATCAGTCATGAGTTGGATGGAGTCTTGAGTGACATGGTTTACTGTGTGGTGTCCCTGCCCATGGGAGGGGGTTGGAACTGCATGATCTTAAGGTCTTTTCCAACCCTAATTATTCTATGAGTCTATATTTTGCATAGATTAAGGGATCTGTAGGAAACTGGGGAGCCTTGTACTTTCTCAAGGAATGTAGCCTTCTGTTCCTTTCATCTGCTGCTGGATTCCTCAGTTGAAGTAGTTTCTTCAGTGTAAAAGGGCTTTTAAATCAGAGGAGCTGGCCAGCTGGAAATTCCTCTTGGTACTGGTATCCCTGGGTAGCACATAGCTGGCAAAGGCAGTGTACTTCCCAGGTTCTTACTGCACCCAGCGTTGCCTTCACAACCCTGTGTGTGTAGGCAGAAATGGGCAGAGAAAGGCAGTAAAATTAGGAAAGTGCAAACAAGATTTTTGTTCAAAAGGTGACTCAGTTGTCATTGCATGTACCGGAGGCTGAGGGTGCTGTGCCTGAGGGCAAGTCACGTCAGCAGTCTTCTCCTTTCTGAGGTCAATCTGTCTTGTTATTGAAACAATGGCATGAGCAAAACTACAGCAGTGGTTGAGGTGGACATTGAACCAAAGTCTTGGGCCACAAAATCCATTATCTGCTCAGGGATCTGGAGCTGAAATCTGGAAATCTTTCTTTTTTCCCAGTGTTTTCTTCCCTCTCCCTTAAAAAGTTCTGACCAAGCTGCCAGCAGGACTTTAAAAGAGAAATGCAGTTTTTAGTCTGTGAAGAGAACCCAGGTTAGAGGTGCTGAGACAGAAAGGCTTGAGGTGGAAAGGGAATATTTGTACAGCATCAATTTAGACTTTCTCATCTCAGTGTAGCTCAAAGCAGGAAGTAGCCTGATGATAAAGTGAGCATGATTAGTACCTTCATCTTGGCCATCCTCTTTCAGCAAAACCCAATCATACCATCTAAGACTTCTCATAAATTGAAGAAATCGAAGAAATTAAGAGCTCCAGTTCTGTCTGGGGTATACAGAGCCCTAGAGAGGCTAATGAGGAGTTAATCAGAGTTTGTTAGAGCCACTTCTTCCTCAGGAACTGTGAAAAGCTGTTTTTTTCAGAGAAGTTTCCTCTCTCCACCATGCACACGTCAGAAGTTTACAGCTAAAAGCACCCCCACAAAACTGGATAAGAAATTCATGATGGAGATGACATCAGTCACTCTGGAGTTTACAAAAGAGATCCCTCTTCTCTGCAGACAGGGATAGAGGGAAAGAGTTATTTATAAATAATAAATAAAAGAATGTGATTAAATAGTTAACTACACTGTTCTACAGCCTCATTCTTGAGCTAAGAGGAGAGGGCCACCCAGTCACCAAAAGCTTGGGTAAAGTGCGTTTCTTAAGTTCTCCAGCTCAGCACCCAGTTTTTATCTTTGATTCATAGTGGAGGAACTCTCAAAGTGCAGCACATAACAGCAAGGGGGTTCTTGGCAGGAGATAGGAAAACAGACCCCACCCAAACTAGTGCTGCTAATACTTATCTTAACAGCACTGATCACATGTCATGTTAGGCTCATTTCTTCTGGTTACTGGCTACCCCTGAGTTTATCTCATTTAATCTTCAGGTCCTCTGGAAAGCCTTTTAGAGAGTGATGTGGGTAAAAGGGGACTGTCTTAAAGAACCAGGGTCATCCTCAGAGCAGTTAAATCCTGTTGTAACCACATAGCCACGCTACCGCTTTGCAACCATGTGAGTCCAGAGAGAGACTGCATGTACAAACTAGACTGTGAGCATTTGTGTTTGCTGCTCTCTTGAGAAAAAGCTAGGCAGGGAAAAAACATCACGGAGTCCAACAGTAATAGTGCATGGACAGAATCACCTGCTGGGAGTAACCTTGACCTGTCTGCAAAAGCTTTGTTTAAAGAGGAGCATGGCTTTATTTGGAAATTCAAGTTGAAAGGAGATTTAGTCATTCTGCTCAATCTGGACTGAAACTTAGGCATAATGAGGGCAAAATTGGTGCCAGTTTTCCTGTCTTTTCAGTGCTGAGCTGGAAACTACTTTCCTGTTGTCAGCAGAGAGTTTGGTATTGGCAAGGAGAAGGAGCAGAGTCTGAACTGTCCATGCTTGGCTCCCTGAAATAAAACTCCAGGGATGCAGAAGAAAAATGCCTATGATTTAATCCTTTTCACTAGCCTAATCTCTTCTTTAGCTAGTATTCTTTGTTCCCTGTCTGGTAGCCTATTGGTTATATGTTTTGGGATTGGACTTGACCTCTCCTTTTCAGTCTTTCTTCAGGGATGTACCTAGTCATACCATGTCTGAGTCTGACTCCTGCCTAGGTGAAATCCCATTTCTTCTTTTATCCAAAACTCTGCCAACCAGCTGGTGATATTGCATCTTGTAAAGTTCAAAGGTACCATGAGAAAGGTTGAATTATTGATGCTACTTTCCTTCCTTCCTTTCTGCTTTTTGAGCACAGCCCAGCCGGAGTTGATGTTTGACTCCACAGCTGGGCAAGCTTGCAAGGATTCTGGAGCAGACTCGAGGCTGTGTGGGAACAAGGCACAGGAGAGTGACTGTGTTACCCTATACATGGATATGACCTAGGATACACAGTACTGGGAAGCTCTCTGGAATTGGGACAGACAGCGTAGGCATTTTGAAGTAGTTGCTGTGCAAAGAAGGAGCTTGAGCAATTTATACAGGTGAATGAAAATAGAAACTGTTAAGAATTTAATTCCAAGCATTTCCCTTTAATGATTTTACTTTTTCCTCTGTATGAGCTGGGAAAAACCACTGTGTTTAGAGAAGACAAGACTCACTCTCTACTATTCTTAAAATAACAGCATGAGCTATCTGCTCTTATCTGTAGTTTTATGCTGTGCTGCATGGAGTTCTCCTTTCTCTGATGTATTCTTATGTCTTCAGAACAAAATCAAATAGTTCTTATTCCAGTAGTGATTTAAATGAAGTTGGTATAGTGAGGGGAGTTGAAAAACTGATGAGCAGGATCTTTCACCTGCTCCAGTGTGTGTCCAGGAGACAGATATTCCAGGGCAGTTAATTAGAGCAGGCCTGGTGTCAGATGAATTGTTTATATAAGCAGTGATTCATCTTACCATTCCCAGTAATAACAGTGGCGGTACAAAGCAATCTGCTCTAAACCCGTGGCTCAGAAGAGCTGTGAACTCTAGGTTTTCACATTCGAACCTAGATTCAGAGGTTGGGGGTCCTATCTTTATAATAAGTAAAACTGAAGTCCTATTTCTAAGCCCCCTACAAATCTGGGCAGTTTTCCTGATCTTCCTCATCAAGTAGTGCAGCATTTTTGTTTCGCAGATGGCTTTAGCTCTCCAGACATGATTATGTAGTAGCAGTGCATAAAAGCAGATTTATGAATTATTTTTTTTCTACTGCATTTGGCATTGTAGAGAAGCAGCATCAGCTTGTAGCTCCCAGATGGAGAGAATATTAACAACTATTCTGTACTGAGGATTTGGGGTCTAATTCAGCTACCATTAATCTCCGTAACTAAAGTCTTGTTGCAGGATTTACAGATCTAGGCCTCTAATTTTGGTGTATTAAGTGGGGAGGAGGACTAAAATAAGGTAATCAGACACCTATGTATCATGGAGAGTGCTGATTAAAGAGAGGGGTCAAAGAAGAGGATTTTATGTTAAGAAATGAACTCTGTACTGTGCAAAATACATGTCCAAGATGTTTTAAATAGTGTCAATTCTAGCTCAGAGCTAGAAAGCAAGTTTAGAGGGAACGCTAGAGTTTTGATTGTTGAGGAACCCATACCTGCACATAACAGTGCTTCCAGGGCAGCAGCTTTTTGCTCAGCGTCAGAGTTGCAGCTGGGGAGAAGGGAGATACTGTTTTCTTCCAGTTGTGGAAGATTTGCTGTCATATGGAAGAGTACAAAATGAGTAGTATGCAAAACCTCCCTCTGCAATAAACCCATGTGCTTTACGTGTACGTATTGTGCTTTTTTTGGAACATCAGCCTTTCTATACTGTGTAAAGCTCAAAGAGGGATTTGCTGCCCTCCTTGGGGTGATTAAGGTGAGGCAAACTTTGATTCACTGAGTTTGTTTCCAGAACACGGGAATACATCTTTTTTAAATATCTTTTTTGCAAATAACTCATAAGGGTGCTTTGTCAAGTGTTAGTCTGCAAGCACGTCACCAAGTGTTCTGGAGAGTGGCTGCATTTCCAGCCAGCAGAGCAGGCTGCCTTCTTGAGCTACTCCATTTTAAAAATTCTCATTCTTTGTCAGACTTTATCATAGCTGCAAAGATTTAAGGCTTTATGCTGAATTGCAGTCTTGACTATGTACTTTTCCCCTATCCCCCCACCGTAGGGCAAGGAGAGGCCTGTGGATGGAAGCAAGTTCCAACAACACTTGGCCAGAACTCTTTTGGGCTTGTAGTATATATACAATAACCAGCAAGGGTTTATTTTTCATTATGGGGAAGAAAACATTTGTACCGTACAGTACAGCTAATCCTCTCAGCTCTATCCCATCTCTAAAGAATTCCCCGCTGGCCCTTGTGTGTCTTTGCAGGCCCCATTACTGTTGAGGATGGATGGTTTTACTTGTACACTGCAATCACACTCACTGAGATGGAGGGTTCAGTGCTGCAAGACAGGTAAATATGTTGCCAGCATCTGATAATAGTCTAACATCTGAGTGAAGGCTTCCAGACACTGTATTTCAGCCTTTAAATAAGTTAATGCTTTGTGGAATTATGATGATGGTAGGAATTAGTAACACAATCTTGACTGCTAGGTCCTCTGTTACCTACTGAGAGATGTTGTAAGGCTATAATGGGTAGAAGTTTCTCTTCTGCCTGTAGAGAATCTATGACTTGGGTGAAAAGCAAAGAGAAAGAGAAAGAAGAGGCAAAGGGAGAGAAGAGTTTAACAGTGGAAGAGGTGAGAGGACAAAATATATAACAGAGTTTCCCTGTGTCCTGTGTGCTGGTTGTTCCTCACCCATCACTGGCTAATGTAATCTCTAAAGTAGTAACAAATGCCCCTAGCAGGAGGCTTTTTACCTTTTTTCCCTTTGGAAAGATGTTGCAGACTGTTGGATTTTGGTCTGTCTGAAGAAGCAAGAGGTTGACTCATAAAATAAAGGATCACTATATCTGGAAAGGCTAGAAATGATATTTTCCAACAGGCTGAAAGGTCAGGACTAATCCTTTGGGTACTGTTAGATCCTGTATTTCCTGCGTACGATTAGAGGAAAGATAAAGATATAAGCAATGCTGATTAACAGTTGGAATACTGAACATTTCCTAGTGTCAGCTAGTAACAATACTCTCAGGAGGAGTTGTGTGGAATAGTTTGCTTTTGACTTCTTGTTCAGTTTAGCCAGATCCTGGAAGGCATTGAGCATTGTTCATGGAACATACCATTCAAAACCAGACCCATCCTGCTAAAAGAAAAAGTGGAGTCAGGCAATTTCACAGACATGCGCTGGATCTGTATTAGGAGTTTTATTTGGTGTACAAAGGAATTGACAGGATTTATGCAGTGTGGTTTTGCAGTACAGTTACATATCAACAAAAATCCTGCTATACACTCAGTTACAATAATGTGAAAATCTGTTTGCTGTGGGCAGCTAGCATGCACTATCCTGACACACATCTTGCCCCAGAGGAGGGGCAATCTTCTGTCAATATTTTATGTCTTCAGAAGCAGTTCTGTAGTGTTGACTTACATGGCACAGTTAGTCCCTAGGTTCAGCTGCCATTTGCCACAGAGATTGTCTGTTGCATGATTGAATTGTTACTTCTTGTTGTCCACTCTATTGTATTTCTTTGTCTACCACTTGATTTCTTCTCTCCTTTTCCCATCCATCATTAATTAATTCCCTTATTTATTTAGCTTTTTCTCCAGTAAGATTTCAGGAGAGCTGTTCAGGGACAGACATTATTTGCTATGAGAGCTGATTTCCTCATAAATTTTGCTATTTTGGCTAAAATGTTTTCTTGACAGTTCAAATATTGAGTATGATCTGTTCATTAATGTATTTCTCTTGCACTGTAGAACATTTAAAAGGTTATCCCCTGGAAAATCAAATACTATATAATTGTAATTGCAATATATAGTTAAATTTACCATGTATGTATTTGCTTGGTAAGAGACAAGTGCTCAAACAAAAGGGGGAATAATAATAAATAAACATGAAAAAATAGGGCTTATATTTTTGCACCCTTTCTACTAATTAAGTACCTGTGCAGATTCTAGTACTGCAGTATAAAGTTAGTTTGGTTGTTTTTTTTCTTTGTTAACAAACAGTTCTGGTCTTTTCAGTTCTAACCAGTGATACAGCATCTACTCAACCTGCTCATACAGGTCCAACTGCGATTCTGGATACCTAGGAAACTGAGTTAACTAGTTACTGGCACTTATTTGACATAGATCATTAGATGTGTTTCTGTCTTCTCCAGCACAGAAAAGGTTTTTGAAGAAGCAAAAACTTTCTCAAACTACAGTGTGGCTAAACCTTTGCCTGCTGTGGAAAATCATGGATATTTGTTCAGTTGTCTGTATTTAACTGATCTCTGCAAGAGCCCTAATAAAAGAAGAAAATAAGTGTGATTCATGACAAAATAAAATAGAGATTAACTTGGAACAGGATGGTCACTTTGGTACTCCTCAGCTGCACAGGTATGGTTCTGCAAATGTTTGTTCAGTTCTATAGAAGAGAGGTAAATTACTGCTTAGGAGGATCTGACCTCTCTTTGTAGCTTATTTCATAGCAAAATGCACAATGTTCCCTTTCATGGGTAAATTGAGATAAGCACCCACATATTCTGAAACACTGGAGAAATGCCTACTTTCCAATCTAAGACGCAGCACAGAAAAGCTGGAAAAGAGAAACTATTGAATTGTGAGAAAAAAACAGGTTTCCCAGGAGATTCAAAGATACACTGTGGGAGATAGTGGGAAGGTAAGAATAATGCCCAGCTGAAGGGCAAAGAGTCATTGCCTGAAAAAGATGACACCCTTGAAGAAGACCCCTTAGAAAGCCAGAAGCTGGTGAGGCTTCAGAGAAGTAAAGAAAATGGCCATAAAAAGTTATGCCAGGGAAAAGAGCCTACAAGAGAAGAGAATACAAGAGAAATTATAAAAGAGAATCTGGTCTGGGGAGAAATTGTGAAGAACAGTTAGTGTCCAAGTTGCAGCGGATAAAAGGAAAGGCCTATAAGCAAGAGGAAATGCCATCAGGACAAGAAAGCGAGGACAGTAGCGATAAGGAAATGGAAGCCACCACAAGCAGTAAGAAACACAGTTTTAAAAAAAAGTGTGGAAAGCATCTTGCTGTTAGTGAAAATGTCACTGAACCAATTGCAGTGCAAAGTGCTGAAGGCTCTTTTCAGAAACATGACCCACCATGGAAGGCACTCAATGCCAGGCCTAGAGAAAAGCACAACAAGAATCATGGCTTTAAGGAAGCTTCTGAGCAGAAGTCAGGTTTTCAATCCCAAGGCAGTATGGCACAGGGAAAAAGTGAGAGAACTGGAAAAAAGCAAAACATACCAGGATAATTGTCACTGAAAGTGCAGAACAAAATATCCTTTGTTCAGCATCTTTGTTGGTGGCACGGACAGTGGGATTGAGTGCACCCTCAGCAAGTTTGCCGATGACACCAAGCTGTGTGGTTTGGTTGATACGCTGGAGG
>JANHGB010023338.1:0-23430 GCA_026283785.1 Coracopsis vasa
CATTTTCTTACATTATGAGTAATACAAGTAAAATAATACAAAGTCTTTTCACTGATTCACATACTCCTGTTATAAATCACATGTTGTAGTGTCAGAAAGGATCCTATCATTAGACCTGCAGTAGACAGAAGGAAAGACTTCTGAAATACAACATATCTTTCAGTCTAATATTTCTGCCTCATTAAGGTAATTCCATTGATGAAGAGTCTATCACAGTTTGATTGTGATTACAATTTATTGTAAACTTGTATTCATTATTAACCTGAGCTGTAAAAATATTAATATCAGTAATTATTGAATTCGAGAACAATGGGGGGAAAAAAAGGAAAAAGAGGGAAATGAAGCTGATTAAATGTAAATGTCTGTCTCCCATCGATTGCCAATAGCTGCTAGTGTTAAATTAAGAAGTGATTTTATTGTCCTCTGCAGCCAAGCTCAGCCATACTCCATTCAATAACCAATAATTTAGGTCTCTGAGTTAATAACAATTACAATAAAAGTATTCCCCACTTTCTGGCATGCCGTGTTTATTTTGGAATATTAACACAGCAATCCAAATACAACACGTAAGACTCCCTCAGGGCTTTCTGTCTCACATCCCAGTCCTTCTGATTCTTTATAAGCTTTAACAGCCGCAGTTATAAGAGATATAAATAGTCTGAAGCACAAGAGAATCTCTCTTCCCTGACAGAATCTTTATTTACAACTTCTACAAACCTAAGCAGGTCAAATAGTCCCTTGCTGGCAGGTTAATAAGGCCTACCTGCCAAATAAACCCACCAGTGAACTCCACAGGGCCTACATAAATCCAAAGAGCTTGGACAAGAGAAGATTTTCTCTCTAAGAATCATACTGAGATGGAACGCTTATAGTTCAAAAGGCATTCAACTTTCAAACTCCAGAGTACTTGTCTTCTGGCACATATTCATGGGTGTGTAAAAAGCTTGCAAAAAACATAATTCTGATCTTCAGAAGACACCAGAGTTTAATATTTATATTTCACTATTGCTTACAGGACCCCTACGTGCTGAGGGCTCCTGTACTGGTGCCATACAAACACGTAAGGCTTTTAAGTTGCTGCCCTTGAGAGTTTTTAAAGGCAAGTATAGCTGGGTCATAAATAATTATAAAGATTTGATTTAAAATTTAACATACAGTTAATTTGCTGAAATGCCATGAAAAGGAAATGAAAAAGTAGGATAACAGATTATTTAAGCTGACCTAGAAATTAATTTTCAGAAGCCACAGGATATTTTAAGATGTATATTGGAATTCTGTTCAGAGACCCAAGTTGGTCAAACACTACTCTTAGGTAAATGTTTTCCACTGAATCAATGACGACTTTATGTTCTTGCCTGCATCAGCTAGGCCCAGCAACTGGCCCAGCATGGGCATATCCACAGACCTTGAGAGAGACTAGTCACTGTGTTTATGTTGCACTGGAAAAAGCATCTCCAAAGTGACCTTCAGATTTCTATATGCTGTCTGTACAGTCAGCAAACTGGTAAATCTGAGAACATGCCTCCTAATTTGTTACACTTTAGGATGGCATCAGGTAGATGAAGGCAGACAGCTATATGGCAGTGGATCATAGCTGGGCAGCAGAAGCTCTCTGGCCCAAAACTCTGAAGCAGGAGTTTGTGATCCATTCATGGAGGGAGTTAGTTTACCTTTGCATGCCAGGCTGAGAACTGCAGCAGTGCCCAAGCTGATTCACAAGCATATCATATGTCCCAGCCTCAGAGGTGGCAGCAGTAATCAGGAAGGGCAATATGTGTGTGTAGGAGGCAAGGATCACAGGGCAAATTTTAACCAGCCAGTGGAAGTCTCATTAAGTTCTTCAATGTGTTGTGAGGGACATGTCCATACCAGGCCTACAGGCTGTCTGCTGCCTGTGGAAATCCCTGGGGACAGGTTGCAGCAAATCAGGGAGCACACAAAATGGCTTGCAGCTATTCATTGCTGCAGGTCTAGAGTGGGCTAGGCCAAACTCCCTGCAGGCACTGAGGATTACAGCTGCATTAAAACAGACAGGATCATAGGGCTGCAAAGAGGCAACTCACATACATAATGTTATGTACGTATATTTGCCCGAGTGACTCCAAATATAAGTCAAATGTCACAGTTTTACAAGTGTACATGATATAAGGAACACCTGTAGAATGTGCATTTAA
This sequence comes from Coracopsis vasa, assembly GCA_026283785.1. NCBI lineage: Eukaryota > Metazoa > Chordata > Aves > Psittaciformes > Psittacidae > Coracopsis > Coracopsis vasa. The sequence continues at coordinate 2,175 of JANHGB010023338.1, forward strand.
GATGGTACACTGTGGCAAAGAATTTAGGTGCACTTTGAAGGATGCTCTGGCAGATCTTAAAGGTCTTTTCCAACCTGAATGACTCTATGATCACCAGAAAGAATGCTCAGTTTCAGGTTCCAAGTATTTTAGGTGAGCTGCATGCTGTCAGTGGTGTACTTTTAGTCAGAGGCAAAAGTACCTCTTCCAACCCTCAATAAAGGGCTTCTGGTGTGAGACAAAAGTTGGGGCTTTCAATCACAGATTAAACTCCTGAATTCTGAGTGCCATTTAAGTGCTAATCTCTTCCTTTGGATTAATGCAAACAGTTTATTCCTGCCCTTAAGAACCAGCTCACACCCAGAAGATGATGTAACCTCGGCCTTTTAGCAAATACTGGATGCCCACTTGCTGTAGCAGTTGCAAAAGGAAGAGTGTCCAACACATGGTGGCTTGTGTCCATATGAACATTGCTGTTATCAGCAAAATGGCACTAAAACCACGCCCAGCTTCAGTGTGAGACAATGTAGAGTGGGTAAATCTTCATGTAGGCTGTCTCTTACACACTGCCCAAGCCCAACACCGCTGTTGAGCACATTCTTCATTTGAATCACAGTTTAGTTCAGCTGCTGTAAATGCAGCTGAGACAGTCCAATGGTTTTCTGCTGTGCATAAACTGGATGCAGATTTGGCACTGGAGCCAGAACTGCCACAGCGGGATCACTCTTGCACATAAAGTTGAGCTGCTGACAGTGAGTCGCAGTATAACTCCTGCAGGCAGCTCAGCAGCTGCCTTTCCCTCCCTGGTAGGGCTTGCTCACCAAGCAGGAGTGTCTCATAAAACGCCTGCACCAATTTGCACAGTGCAATCTCTGGCTTACATTGGTAACTGATGTGAACAAATATAGCTTAGAGGAGTTAGCATAGCAAGCTCAAGAAGAGTGTAAGAACATGGTAAAATGTGCAAGAAACACGTCCTACTCCTTCCAGTTTTCACAGCAAAAGCAGCACAGGTGATAATATAGCAGTTAGGGCGTGCATTTGCAAACCTGCCCATCCTGTGCCTCAAATCCAGTTGTACTAGCCCTCATTTGTCAAGTACATTTGCATGTACTCAACACTAATATAAAACAAGTGCAAGGCATCTTATAGAAAGTCTCCAAACAGTTCTAAAACTCGGTGGATATTTATGAAAACATCTGTCAATGAGCATTTTTCTCAGGGCATATATATTGAGTAAATGGGATATGATCACAGCTACGATTTCTCAGTACAGGAAATTGCCAGCCACCAACATAATTAGAAACAGTTCATATGATCAAATTAATCATTCAAAAAAGAGCAATTACTGTTAACAGAATAATGGCATGCCTTAAAAAAGAATGAAATTAACCTTTAGGACCAGCATAGTTCCCCTCACCATTCTGTACTGAGGCAGCAAAGATTAATATATGTGCAAAATAAAACACTGGATTAGCATCTGCTGAAAACAGAAGTAGCATTATCTATCTGACCTATTCAACCCTGAACAAACTTTATTCTTTGGCACTGGCATAGAGTGGAAATATCAATAGTCACTTCTCTGCCAAAATGAAAAAAACAAACCCCTCAAGATTTCCATTGCTGTATAACTTACCACATTGTATTTATCACTGAACAGTAATTGCGTGAAGATTAAACATAAGTCAGTAATTTGAAATGCAGTAGAATTAATATTCAAACCTACATTCCAGCTCCTCAAAAGCTGAGTTAGAGTTAAGCTTGAGCCTCAACAAGCTCAGATCTAGAAATGCATACCAAACATATTGCAAAAAAACTAGTTTTGCTCTGCAGTGCTAAACATTAATTCTGATTATGAATGTATTTCAGTATTTATACTTCTAAATGAGATTAAGTTTATGTTTATAAACACAGCAACATACTGTGCTATCAATAGATAGAAGAGTTAATGTGTTTTGAATCCTCAAGCTGTGTGTTTCTACATAGATTAGATTTATTTTATTCTGAATGTCAGCAATGTTTAAATTAAGTCATACTGATGTCAAAGATAATTAGAGACATACAGCTTCTATAGATAAATTTATTACTATGCTTAAGTTACTTGTACCAGGCTGGAGCACGTTAACTGCTCAGAGCTGGTATACAGCTGGTTTTTATCATTTCAACACTGGAAAACAGCAGGGACATGCTCCTTAGTTTTTCTTTCTCCTGGCCTCTGCCTTCCCCTGAAGATGTATCCCATTCCCTCATGTCTTTGACTTTCCTCATCCTTTTGCTCCCTCAATGACACTTCTTCCTTCTGCTCAGCACAAATGATGCAAACAGAACTAGGTATTTGTGAGAAAAGTGGTATTTACTCCATTCTTTTCCTAATGGAAAATGTATCTAGTAAACAAACCAGTGGGTAACTCATAGTATGAAAAAGATTCATATTTAACCGTATGTTTTCAAGTTTACCATTTCTTATTCTGAACAGTATTCAAGCTGTAAGCTATAGTTGCATTTAAGATGTCTCATTTGGACAGAGACTAATTCTGTTTGAAATTTTCTAAGCAGATAATTTTCCTTTCCCAAAGAATCAACATTCAATTAAAAAATACTATTACTCTCTTTTTACATAAGATGACACAAAACACACAAAGAGCCTGACAAGCCTGAACCTTCTCATTTTCAAGCTAATTTAAAAGTAAAAACAACTTTAATACACAATGCTGAATTTTTTTAAATAACCATTTGCAGTGAACTTTGATTCAAATTAATTAGCAAATGGATGTGTCGGTTCTCAAGAACACATTTAGTACTATAATTTTATGATGACTATGCTATATTTAATATAAAATATTTTGAAATGCTGATTTAAGTTTTATACTTCATTCACTCTTAATTCTAAATCAACAGCTTGCTGTCTTCATATTAAACAGCATGCAGGACATTGCACGGCCAAAGACAAACACATACATGTTGGTGAAGCTTTTTCTGAACAGTCATGATGACACATAGACTGACATGCTGAAGGATCCATGACTTATATAGTTAAGGATAGGTTCAGATAGGGTTCAGGCAGGTTGAAAACAACACTTACTGTTAATCCAAAGGAAGAACATGGACTGCTGGCCAAAATCAGCGCTGAGGTGATAGGTCAGCAGATGACAGCATTGGAGAGAGTAATGGTGACAGGAGGGACCGTGGGGAAGATCTCTCTGTGGCATTGCTACAACCAAATAGTACAATGAGCAGCATTAACTTTTCCAGTGCATTCGCATTTTGAAGTAGAACTACATCTTCAGTGTTTAGCCCTTATAGGTGAAAAAGTCTGTGAAACAAGAAAAACCTACATCTGTAGATTCTATATGGCCTAGTACAGTCCTTATCTTATTAAACACCTGTAGTGCAATAAACACTGTAAACATGCTGTGCTGCTGTACTAACTAACTTGGGAATATCTAACTCATCGACTGCACTCACATGACTTCAGTTTAACTCTACTTGTAGTTCTGTTTACATTGCCACCAAGATGATCTGCATTCAGGAAAATATTTACTAAACAGATGATTATGTAAAATCCTGAAACAAAATAAAAAGGGATACAAGAAAGGAATTCAGAAAGCAGTCAATCCTTAGGATCTGTACAGGAGAGAAATGTAAACATCAAGCTCCTGCCACAAGGATCTACAATGAGATTAAATGTGCACTACGGTTGGCCTTTGCTAGGAGAAAGACAAAGCTTTAGTACAGGGACTGCTAATCTCCATTATATCTAATAGCAAGAAGTACCCCAAAATGTGCCCCATCCCCTTGTGAACAGGGCTGACGGAACTCTCAGGGGAGAGAGCTCTGCACTGCTGCATGGAGCAGCACCACACACGTAGAATTAGCTTCCGAGCTCTGCCTAATGCAGTAAAACGACAGCAACGGCCGTGTAGGCCTTTGCCTCTCAGGCACTGTCTGCCCATGTTATGGCAACAAAATCTTCCTTCAGCTTTAGAGTTTCCGCATCCCTCAACATCTGCCTGAAGTCAGGGGCACTGACTACCATTACTGCTGAATAAATGATCTTGGAAGTGTTTAAATTTTGACCTAGTAATCAATTGATAGTCTCTAAAATATTTAAATATTTCTAGAACGATATGCAGCCACTGCATTTATTTAAATTCCTTTATTGAGTTGAACAGGCAGGATATTAACCTTGATACTATTTCTTAACACAGTATGTCCATAAAAGTTGAAAGTAAGGAGCAATAAAATTTAGATACCAAATGAAACAGGAGTCATTAATAAATGAATACTGTTCTCTGGTGTAGCTGTACATCTTCTGGTTTCAATGACCTGTTTTGGCTACCCAAGAAACATCAAACTGTTAAAAAATACTGGCTAAATGAAAGAAAATAAAACCTCCTAGAGGTTCAGTCTGGAAATTTGCAACTCCTAGAAAGAGATTAGAGGACATGTACTTCAACTCTTTGGAGCCATCACTCATGTGTAATGCAGCGTGCCTGTTATTTGTCAGCACAAGATCATTCTGCACTGCCTGTTTATTTATACTATTGGAAGTTAAAACTTTTTGGAACTCAGAAGTTCAGAAGAACTGAAGATTATTTCAAAGAATCGACCTCTTTGTGTACTGCAGTGGAAAAAATGAGGGATTTTTATCATCACGATATGAGCTCAAGAAAACAGACAGTTCTTTTTGAAATGAAAGAAACCCCCACATGCAGTTGCTATTTAAAAGGGTCACGACATTGGAGAAGTTTGCACCAGTGTCTATGGACACTAGAAACTGGTGCTATTCCAGTTAAAGGTGTTAACTCTCAGCATCAGCTTTTCCTGGAAATTCACATGGTGGGTCTATCAGGAGGTAATTACGTGGCTGCAAATCTTAGTAGCATAGACAAGGCCAGTGATCTATAGGAGTTGAAAGGACTAAGGAAGATTTGTTGCCACCTTGACCATGATAGCAAAGTCTTTCCACCTAAATCTCAACTGACACTCCGGCCTACTGACCAGGAAGAAGGCAAACAAGAACTGCATTATCCAGGGGATCTTATGCATTACTAATAAGTACAGAATAAAAACCTGTTTCTCTTTTATAAGTCACACAGAAATGAATGTACATCATTGAGCCTGAACCCAGAATTCATTCCCAAGAGAAAGGAGATAACGCATTTATAGCATGCCAGTTACTGATGACTAACCTGGATTCTTATGCAAGGTTGGAGTGGGTTTTTTTGGGAGGCGACACATGGCAGGGACGGGGGGACAACACAGCAAGCACCCCTGCAAACATGTCATGCTTTGTACCTTTAACATATTAGTATTATTGTTCAGTTGTGGAAGCACACCCGTACATGCCCTTATTGTAGCAAAACAACAGGATTCATATATTTATACTTCTGATTATTTGTATTGATAATGGTGCCTCTGGTTTTAATTAGAAAACATCTCCCTCCTCCCCCCGTAAATGCATATAACTCAACTTCAGAAAGGAAGCTGCAAGATGTTGTGAGTCTTAATTCAAGTTAACTATTCTAAAATGTGATGCACTTCTTTAATGCTGTAAATACTGACATTCAGAAGCAAAATCTTGTTGGTCTAACACCTTAAAGATAGTGCCTTCTTTTTTTATTTTATAGACAGGCTGTAAAACAAGTTAAGGAACCTTTATCACTACAGAGAGATTTCCCTCTGCCACCTTGAGATTAAGGTTTTAATCAGCCGATGATTAAGTTTTTCATTACTAAGTAATTAACACTAAGTTTGCACTGCTCAACTGTTAACTGCTATGCTAAGGTGCACCCACCATTAAATACATGGGTAAAACATGGACAAGCTTTAACATATGAAAGCAAATTAAGGATTACATAAAAAAATAAATAAAAGAGCCTGTGACAGATGGTATAATTCACCATTATCCAGGGGGCTGATGCTGGTGTGTTCCTTCCTCCATTGTCATCAGTTTACCTTGCACAGGGGTTGTGTTAAGCCCTTAGCTATCAGGTTAACAGAGTCTCACAGCACCAAAGAGCTGGGTTCTCTACCTTACATAGAAAACAGGTTCCCAGAGCTCCACAAACCCTTGATCAAACCATCCAAACCTTGAAAACAGTTGGTTGTGACCTGCTTTACGTTATCTGGTGCAACAGTTCATGAGAATATTTGTTCCTGTCGTAACATGACAGGTATTTAACGATTTGGCCTAAAAAAAAACCCACCCCCAAAATAGTTATGCTTTCAACTGGCAAATTGCAAGCACATGTATGTATTTTGATGCAAGGGAAAAAAAACCTCTAAACCAGGCCATACTTCCAGAGAGACAGCGCGGGTAATTCACAGCCAGGCACACTTGGGCTCTTACAACTATCCGACAGCCTCAAAATTGTGTGCAGTTGTGGGGAAACTCAAAACATTTGGCTTAAATCAGGATGTTCAGCGAGCACACATGTACGGTCACTGAGGCCAGCGGGTGAGGAGGGATACACAGCAATATATATTTAAAAAATACTTTAGAATCATAGAATCTAGTAGGTTGGAAAAGACATTTAAGATCATAAAATCCAACTGTTACCTCAGGATTGCCAAGAGCATCACTAAACCATGTCACTGACGGCCTCATCCACATGGTGTTTGACCACTTCCAGGGATGGTGAGTCCACCACTGCGCTGGGCAGCCTGTTCCAATGCCTGAGCACCCCCTCTGTGATTCTAATCTCCAGTCTAAACCTTCCCTGGCACAGCTTGAGGCTGTTACCTCTTGTCCTATCTCTTGTTACTTGGGAGAAGAGGCCAACCCCACCTCACTACAACCTCCTGTCAGATATAATGCAGAGAGCGATTAAGGTCCACACTGAGCTTTCCCTTCAGACTATAAGCACTCTCAGTTCCCTCAGCCATTCCTCATCACACTTGTGCTCCAGGCTCTTCACCAGCTCCGTTGCTCTTCTCTAGCCCTACTTCAGCACCTCAATGTTTCTCTTGCAGTGAGGGGCCCAGAACTGAACACAGGTAGGGGAGTGTCCCTCTATCACCGCCGCCTTGGCCGGGCCTGGCAGCCCCTTGTTCGGGTGGTGCTGGTGCCTGGGTTTCGGTGTCGGTTGTAACACAAGCTGCCGCCCGGGGCCTGGGAGAGCAGTGCCCGAAGAGCGAACCAGCCTGCCCGCAGTAGATGGAGGGCAGTGCAGCTGTAAAGCTAATGTGGGCAAGATCCCGGTGAGCGACAAGGATCTGCACTGCTACTTGCGAGCATGCCTGAAGAGATCGTTTGTAAACCTGAACTGATGAGTTGTTGCAATAGTTAATTACTGACTAGGCCGTGAGTCCTTTCTGAGGACCTAGGAGTATTTGGAAATTCACGCATTTTCTGCTAAGCTGCCTTGACTAAATGCCTGGGTTAAGTGTACTTGAAGAAGGGTTGCTGTGAGAGAAAGACCTTGCTGACATTTGGTAGTTCTGGAGAGTATAAAATCAACAGGAAGAGTTAAACTCTAGGGAATGTGTGCCCTCTGTGCAGAAAAGGGAGGCTGCCCTTGTACATAAAGAAACTGGGGATATCAATGTTTAAAGGAGAATGTACAGAGGCCTTGATTGGGTAAACATGTAGGATTGTCAAAGTTGTTTAAGAAGCTGCTGTTTCCACATATTGGTGGAGGTGTGTCTCGTGTACCTATGTGTTTTCCTTGTGATAGCAGCACTGGACAAATCTGAAACAGCTTTTCAAAACCTATTGCCGTGACTGACAGTCTGATTTTACTTTTTTAAGTAGGGGCCAAACAACAAAACAAGCGATAGTGGGGGGGTGTCTGTGTACGTTTTGGCTTAAATGAATCGTTTGTTTCTCAGACTGTGTAAGTGCCAAAAGCAAACCTGAAGTCACCTGAGTAGTAATCCTGTGCCTAGGCCATGGGAATGTGATACAGTCTTATTTAGACAGTCACAATTGAAAATTGGCCCAAAATACTTGCATAAATAAACTGAGATCAGACAGAGTATGGTTGTGTGAAGTTAAAGTTTTCCGTGAGGACTAGAGAAGTCTAATATAAGCCAGATATTATCTTTCTTTGGGATAGGAATGTCTTGGAGTAGGTATTTTTTCAGATTTATGTGCTCATAGTAAATAGAGGCTCAGTTACTCACAATCTCATTTTGCCTTTTTTTATTTTGTTTTGGTTTTAATTTTGCACTTTAAAAGCTTTGGAAAAGCTTGATGCAGTAGCTAAAACATAGCTTGGAAAGTTTGCTCTCTTCACAGACTAAAAATGTTTAACAGACTGGATTTTGGGAACACAGCACAAGTCAGGGGTTTTTAATGAACCAGAAGCAATCTCCACATATGCTGCTGACCTGGGGGCTTTGCATTGCAAACCTCACACCTCTGAATAACCTCATCTAAATGAATAGACTGTACAGTAGAATGCCTGATTTTGGATAAAGCCATTCATGGACTTTGGTATCCTGCAACCTCAGGCCCAAAGGCTTGGTATTTCACTGTAGTATCCTTAACAGCTGCATTCAAGAATGGGACTGTCTTAGAGGAGGAACTTGCCAAGTCATAGCTCTTGCATAATCAGAGCTCAGAAGTGAGGAACAGTGGCTGTTAGAAAGCGGGGCACTGTGTTACAGCAGTTCAGTGGCTTGTGGGGTTGGGTTTTGTCAAGGAACAAAGTGCAAATACACAGGCAGAGTTCAGGTTTGGTTTTTGAGGCTTTGTGAACAAATATCTTGGGGAAATCTCTTTTCCATACAGAAAACAAGTTTGTCCAGTATTTATTTTAACAGCAGAAATAAAGCTTTGCTATTAGAAGATACTCTTGATGTGGCCCTTGGATTTCCTGGGGAAGGAAGCTAATGAAGAAGCTGACAATGTATTTATCTTAATAGTGCCAGCAATATGAGCCTTCATTAAAATAATGTCCATTAACCCATCCTTTTCAGAAAAAGGGGCAGAAACAGGCAACTGAACTAGAACTGAGGAACTCTAAAAATAAACAGTGCTTGTTAGTTCTGTGGAATTTGGGGGAAGAGTTCGGTCATGCTTTCAAGTTCTTTTGTGCAACCATAATTAAAGCTCATGCCCTTTGAACACATACCCTTAAATTTCAGATATTAATCTTTATTTTTACCTTCAGATAGATCTCCCTAGGAGCTGGGGCCTTCAGAAAAATACCAGTTAGCATGAAACTAGGGATAAACTGTAGTTATTTTCAAGACTTCTAGGAGAGATCCTGTATGCTATGTTGGCACCTCTCCTAGTTGTATTGTAAAAATGCAGACTGTGTATCACTCATGAGTGTTGTCAGTTTTTAACTTAAGTTGGTTTTCTTTGTCTATTACAGCTCAAGATGTCTAAAAAAATCCATGGAGGCTCTGTTGTGGAAATGCAGGGAGATGAAATGACACGGGTCATCTGGGAACTGATTAAAGAAAAGCTGATTTTTCCTTATGTTGATCTGGATTTGCACAGGTAATGGCTTTTAATGACACACACAGCCGCTTTGTACTGCAATTTGCATGTGTCATTAGGCATTGATTGTGTTTCACTTAGCACTGAGAGCCTTATAGCTCCTCCTGCATTAGTGCAGAGAGACTAAGTAGCCCTTTTGATACTGGTGAAGTTCCCAGCAGAGTCCTCTGGTTAACTTACCTCAGTAAGTAGCCTGAAAAGCATGGGTTCATGGTGAAGGTGTTTTGTCAGTCTGGCAGCCCCTTTGGAGTTCCTCACAGCAGTGAACAGTGAATGTTTAATTGTGAGTTAGCTTTTTCTCTGTACTGTGCCTCTAAGAAGGTCTCTCACAGACATGGTCTATGTTTTTATTTCCTGTGTCTTCGCTTTCCAGCACCTGAGCAGCCTGCATGGCTTTCTGCAGCCTAAACAATTAGAAACATGGGGTGGTTTAGCTACTCCCTGACTTAAAGCCTAGCATCTGTGGACTCAGAGTAGGTTTATGGCTTCTTGCCATATCTGTTTGAAGATCTGCCCAGAGGGCAAAAGGGTGGCAACAGGGCACAGACTCTGCCCTCATGTCTGTAAGCTTGAGCTTTGCTGCTGATGGTGAGAGCTAAGTGTTGCAATTATTCCCTGAGCCTAGGATATGCTCCTATACTCCCTTCTGGTGAAAAAAAAAAAAAACAAAACAAACCCAATACTGACAGCTGGTAAGGCAAAAGGGACATGCTATCTACAGCATCTGGTCAAAGAGAGCAAATAATCTCTTCTGTTGCTAGCCACTGACCTATAATTATTAGAGAAGTATCCAATTGCATTGCCCCTAGCCATGTAGACAGAGGCTTTCAGTGGTATTTGCCATTACTAAATCCACAAGTCTGACCTCTTCCCCTGCTTGTGGAGTCATTTGTATGCCACCTACGTCAGGCTTGTTTCTTGCTGGTGTTGAGAACCAACCAAACAGGAACCCAGCAGCATAATACATGCATGGAGTCTGGAAAACATCCCTTTTCAAAGAGGGGTGGGAGGAAGGAAAGCGGACCCCTGGCTGGGGCAGCACAATAGCTAGATTCATATACAGTTGGCTGTGCTTCAGGGCTATTCCACACTGGGTAGCCATTGTTCTTCAAAACTATTAAAACAGTAAATGTGGGAAATGTGCTTCCTCTGACTGTTTGAGGGCAATACTGGCAGTTTTGCTGCCACAGCAGGATTGTGGGTCCATTGTCAAAGTAATTTTTGAGCCTAGTGTAGCTTGATATGCTCAATACATGAAGGAAGTCAGAACTCTTCAGCACAAGAGGCTTGAAATAAAGGCCCATGATCATCTGAGGATTGTACTGCTCCATATAGCTAGAATCCCAGACCAAAAGCTTCTATTGCAGGAAGCTTAGAAGGAAAGGCATAGGAGATACTGGCTATGTCCCATGCTGGCTAAGAGCCTCAGCCATAAACTGAAACTGTCCTTTTTCCAACCTCCCACTATCTGCAGAAGTATCAGTATGTGAGCCTATGTTTTCTTCCAGTCCAGCAGCATTTACACTGGAAGAGGGATAACTTCAGTTATGGCAGTGTTGGAACTACACTCAAAGGCACATACATAGTCTGGTTTCTTTCCTCTTGGATACGGATGAGTGTCTTGTGCAGTTCTGACCATCTTTGTGGGTTTATTACAGCTATGATTTGGGCATTGAGCATCGTGATGCTACAAATGATAAAGTAACTGTGGAAGCTGCTGAAGCCATAAAGAAATACAACGTTGGCATAAAGTGTGCAACCATCACTCCTGATGAGAAGAGAGTGGAGGAGTTCAATTTGAAGCAGATGTGGAAGTCTCCCAATGGGACAATTAGAAACATCTTAGGTGGCACTGTCTTCAGGGAGGCTATTATCTGCAAGAACATTCCCCGGCTGGTGTCTGGATGGGTGAAACCCATTGTCATTGGCCGTCATGCTTACGGGGATCAAGTGAGTCACTTCAGTGCTTATCCCTTATTTTACGTAAGTCAGGCTTAATCCTGGCTGTTGTAGAGTTACAAAGACTTAGACATCCCTATGCTCCTGCTTTATCCCTTGCACTCCACTCAGGAGTGGGTCATTACTAGCACTTTGTACAGCACCTGGTGAAGTGTGGGAGAGCCTGATTCTTATATCTTCCTTAGACGGTGTTGCTGTATACACAGGATATAACTCCTCTAAGTTATCCTTTGCCTCTGCAGAACCTTCCTTTCTATATATCAATGTCTTTTCTAGAAAATATCCTTTACACTGTTCATCTTACTTCTCAGAGGGACTTTCTGATGGCAAATATTGCTCACAGCAAAAGTGGATCTGAGTGATTTTTAAAAGTGGTCAAGAATTGCCATGTGGTTGTGGTTTTATTGTGGTTTTTTGGTTGGCTGTATTCTTTTCTTGGTTTTGTTTTTAAATGTGATAGGCTTAAACTTACTTGTACAGCACTCCTGCAGGGTTGGTATTCATACTGGGCACATCCAAAGTAGGGAAATATCTTTTATCAGAGCTCTCCTAGGAGAAGTAGTACAAGACCATGGAAAGCCTTAGTATGGGACTTAGTGTAGTGGTCTTTGAGCAGCTCAGAGGACAAGAATCAACCATAATGTTCTCCATGGGTAACCACGTACTGTAAAACAGCCAGACATAACAAAAGAAAAGCCTTCTAGAAAAGCCAAGTGCTTAAGTAGATGGGTAAACCCACAAACTGAAGGCAAGTCATAAGACTGGCCAGGATGGGAAGGTAAGATTTCCCAAGAGTAAATAATTGCAGAGCTCTGACGGTAGAAGAGAATGGGGTTCAACATCCTTAACAGTACTGAATAATCAAGAAGGTCAAAATAATACTAGGAAACAGTGGATTAAGGAGGCAGGATTGAAACCCTGCCAAAGTACGAGATTAAAGTGAAAGGAATAATATAAGAACATGTAAAGGACATATGAGCAAGATGCTTCTGTAACTTCAGAACAGCTCAGGGAACCAATTCCATCGATAGGAGGGAAACTGTGAAGAAAGATGATGAATTTAAAGGAAATGTAACCTTAAATAGTACTGTTCAAACAGCTGTGAAGATGAGGCAACATTTGAACTTCAAAAAACACCATTTAAAAAAACAAAAGTATATGTTGGTTCTTCTTCTGAGTCTGTAGCTCAGAAGAGCTAAATGTGTATCGTTGAAGAATTCAAAGAACTCTTACTACATACTGGCCTGTCAAATATCATATGATGGATAGAAATAATGGCTTTTATTAAGGTGCTGTATGATGCCACTGTATTCATAAGATTAGTAGTTGTGGTATGAATGGCTTTTTTTGAGGCAGGAAGGGAATCCATTCTACTCACAGACCACACAACACTGGATACTTTGCACTCTAAAACTTGTGCATCTAGTATATTTGGTAGGACACATACACCCTGCCAGTTGATGGGACCCAAGAATCTGTAAGCTTTTTCCCTTAAAGAAGAAGATTGTTTCTGAAGCAGGCGGACTTGTCCTTCTTATATCTAATAAAATAATCCGATGACGACATGGCTGAGTAAAGAGAGCCTGTTCAATGGAGGGGTTTTGGTACAATTGTTTATGCCCTTCCAAATGCGGGTTGGTTTTTATGCTTCTGTCCTTCTGATAGATAAAATCATCATGGCTACTTTTGTTTTTAACAGTACAGAGCAACTGATTTTGTGGTACCTGGGCCTGGAAAAGTAGAGATGATCTACACTCCAGAAGGTGGAGGCAAACCAGTCACATATCTGGTCCATAACTTTGAAAGTAGGTATTATCTCTAAGTTGTGATTAAAACTCGTATTTTTGGTTTAATTCAACCTTGAAGTATTGGCCAGATCTGTTTGATGGTAAAATATGACTTTGAGATAGAGTGGAGGAGAAGGTCTGGGACTTCTTCATTGATCTGGGAAGTATTGAAAGTTACTTGAAATCTTCCTGGGATTGAAGAGGCATTTCAACCACACAATTGTACTAAACTGGCCACCTGTCATGCTTCTTGTATGATGACTCTGGTAGAGGTATGTAAATTTTTCTCTCTGATCAAAGGGGGACTGGCTGTATAAACAGAGCTTGACCTAACGGGAGATACGCTTGAAACTTTCTGGTTTTAGTTTGTCTTATGGGGTTTATATACCTTTGCAGCTTGTAGCCTTCTTTATTTAACAGTTTTTTCTTTCAATAGAAATGAGAACTGACACTTACCTCTGCAAGGTGGAAAGGAGCTACAACAAGGATGCTCCTGACTTTGCAGGCTTTAGCTTTTTAAACAGATGCAGTCCCAAAGGTATTTGTGTCCCTCCTAGCAATACTGCTGTGCTGGTTGTAGATATTGCTAGGCCCAGGAGGAAGAGTCCTGACATTGCTGGGCTTTGTTGTATGGAAACAATTACACACACATTGCTAGAACCCAGGGTATTTCTCTAAGGGCAGGATTCAGGAAAACATCATGTGTCCTCTCACTTGTCTATCAAAAGGGTTCAGGATTTGAAGCTGTCTGGTGACCTATGTATGTGAGTGTGCAATATTTTGTTTCTAGTTACAAAACCATGTAAACCACAGAATCTTTGTTTGAATATAGTTGGCTTGGCAAACAAGTACAGAGACTGTCATATGACCCCCTCTTCTGTAATACTTGGATTTCACTGGCACTCTTGCTCACAGAAGCCTAAATCTCTACTACCTCTTGTTGCACAGCTTTTCATCTGGAGTTTACCTGCTTCACTGCCAGTCTTAATCTGTTTTCATTTGATAGGTGACTGGTGAACCTGTAGTGGAGATGTCTGGCAGTTCCAGCTGCCGATTTGATTCACTGCTGTGCATTGCATCAGCAAGAAGAAAGCAAGGAAGTGCAAAGACAGCAGATTACTGCTGCTGTTCTGGGGGAGCTCCTCTCCCTGTAGATATACTGGCACAACAGTTATCTTCACCATGCATAAGGGAAGCTTGTCCTATTGCTGTACTAATATGTTCAGTCTTGACACCGAATCAAGAGATTTTAGTAGGCAGTAGGATTATATGATTGCCATGAGGATTGTTTTGGGGTTTTTTTACCTATATGCAAATAAATATTTGAATAAAATGTAATAGTAATCCAGTAACAATGAAATCATGGCTTCATATGGCACAGTCTCTGTAGCTGATTAGAACCTGTTCTGTCCTTGACTTATAATGGAGGCAGAGGGGACAACATGTATTTCACTGGTAACAACACGAATTTCATTCCCTGCCAATATCAACTTTAAATGACCTTGCTATCTTGGCAAGCAGATAAACTTCCTCTGGCTTGTCCACTTCATTCTGCATGTATGTCCATGCAACCAACATCTGGAGGTAAGGAAAAATGGATATTAGGAAGGGATGCTTCAAAAATAACAATAGTTTAAAAATCTGGGGTGTTTCCAGGACACAGGTCCACAATAAAGGCACTGTACAACAAACTAGAGAGAGGAGGTGGTGGTAGTAATGAGGTGCTTAAAACTAAGTACACAGTATCTACTTTTCACAAAAAAAACAAGAAGCTGGGCTCTAAAGGTGATAAAGCTCTTTGTGAGCTGGGCTGTAAGTTTAAGGCACTTCCATTCAGGCTGCTAACACATCTGCATTACACAGTCCAAGTCATGTGAGTGTTGATAGTTTCTCAGAGCCTTCTCAGAACTTCCCCTTGCACCCAGATGACTGGCATATTCTTTCAACAACTTGCTGGAAGTTAGCCTGAGCAGGTGAAACAATGCTGCAGGGTAGGCCAGACATGTGCTGAGAAAATGCAGGAATGCATGTGGGGACTTGTTTATCTGAGCTAGGTAACGCAGCCTCTGACTGCTGGAGTTAGTTCTGCGGTGCAGTCAAAGCCTGAAGATGCAAACTACTTTAACATGGAAGCAAACCCATTTCTAGCTTGACTGAGACTCCTGATCCCAACTGGTGCCTGCTGATTTGATAGAAAATATTCTCTATTACCTATGGCTAGTAGGGGCTCAAGCACACTGACTCTCATCATAGCTTTGCTGCTTAGTCTGGTGTGCTAGTTTTGACAGTTGGATTAGGAAGAAACTACTTATGGGTAGTAGATCACAGTATTAAGATGTACCTAGGTGTGGAACAAAACCACCTTCCTATCCATGTGCCGCAGGACTGCTGGAGCTTTGAGCTGATAGTGCAAAATGAATCAACTGAAAGAACCAGCCTTAAATTGAGAACTGTATCAAGACACCTGGGGATAACTCAAGCCTGCCTGCCAGAATATGTTATGGGGAGACTGTCAAATCCTTAACCAAAACCAAATTACTTGATTCCTATCTTCTTTCTCTGCTAACAGGCTGTGGTGGCGTAGCCATGGGAATGTACAATCTTGACCAGTCTATCAAGGATTTTGCCCACAGTTCCTTCCAAATGGCACTGTCTAAAGGCTGGCCCCTTTACATGAGCACCAAGAACACCATCCTGAAGAGATATGATGGCCGCTTTAAAGACATCTTCCAAGAGATCTATGACAGGTATCTAGGGTAGTTTTATACTTCCTACTGGAGTGAACAAGTCTGCAGCAGGAACATCCTCACCAGCTTTGTGAGCTGCTACAGTTAATTCAGCATTTTCAGACACTCAGCAGCACTTTGGATAGGCTGTGCACCTTCTGTGTCACAGTCTCCCTTGTCCTGCAGGACACAGTATACTCAATGTTTAAAGTTCCGCTAAATGTGTCTGAGGTGTATATCTCTCCTAGCGAAGAGCCACAGATTCTCTATGGGCTCCTCTGTGATTCTGAAGCAGACTTGCAGTGGCCTAGCAAAGCAAGCAAGGAAAAACAAATGAGTAAATTTCTTTTAAGTCTTTTGTTTGGAGTTGTTTGTTTGTTTGTTTTTCTTTTATCTCTATGTAGAATTCTGCACCTGACTGTGCACAATTACTTGCACAAATTGTGCAATCCCTGTTTATATGACAAGATGTTCTGGTTTTTGTTTTCCAGAGAATACAAGTCCCAGTTTGAAGCCAAAAAAATCTGGTACGAGCACAGGCTCATTGATGACATGGTTGCTCAGGCCCTGAAATCTGAAGGAGGCTTTGTCTGGGCCTGCAAGAACTACGATGGGGACGTGCAGTCTGACTCTGTTGCACAAGGTATGAGATGTTCCCTGTCGTACACCGACTGCTACTGCTAGGCTCAGTAGCAGTCTCTTGTGACCACGTGTCATATCCAATGTAATGGCCCAGGAGGGTTCAGAACATACATTTAAAACCTGTGATCAGTCATGGAGATACCAGGCAGGCAAAGAATTTCTGATTTCACTTTTACAATAAATCCATTGAATGTAGACTGTGTAGTTCTTTAACAGATGGCAGCTCCTACCAATGTCATAGCTGATATCTTCCATGAAAATGGAAAGCCTATCTAGACAGTTTGAGTTAAGCTGACTGGTGGTGAGCATACTGGCAGGTGCCCTGTAGCTAAGTAAGGAAACCTCCAGGACCTAAAGCTACCTGTCAGATGTAAAGAGAGAGATTGATATGGTTAACTTTACAGACTTGCAGTGCTTGATCAAAATCCTACATAACCATGCTGCATGGTGCTGAAACAAATATGGATGCAGGACAAGATGTATGACTTTATGTAATGTGCTCTTTCTAAACTAGTGCCTCCCACAGAACAAGGATGTGTGTTGGACTGCTGAACAAAGAAGCAGTTTCAAAGACATAGATCTCTGAAACAAACAGGGTTAGAATTTTTATGAATGCCCCGTTTTGCCAGCTTATGGTTCCTTTCACTAGAGCAGAAGCTCTTGATATGAAGCAGGTTTGTTCCCTATCATTCTGTGGGGAAGATATTGATTTGCAGCCCAACAGTAGTTATTTAGGATTTTTTGGTTTCATACCACATCTTTACAGTAAAAATATGTCCAGCAAGTTAGGTGAGAATACTAACTTTCTTGAAATGATGCAAAATGTCTGCATATCTGTATTTCATGGTTTAGCAGCACTTTCTGTTCTGACGAGATGCTATTTTGACATGTCAGGACTAGCTAGTTAGTTGCAGCAGCAGCAGCATCACTGCTGTTCAGGAATACTCACATCAAGGTTGAGAGAATGTAAAAAGATTGTAGGATGGGAGAATTAAGGGGAATTTAAAGGGGCTATCCAAAGGAGACACTGAACTTTTTCAACTTGTATTCTGTAGGCTATGGCTCTCTGGGGATGATGACCAGCGTGCTGATCTGCCCTGATGGCAAGACTGTTGAAGCAGAAGCTGCTCATGGCACAGTTACTCGTCACTACCGCATGCATCAGAAAGGCCAGGAAACTTCCACTAACCCTATTGGTGAGCTGCTTTTCACTGCCCCTCAGCAATCTCCACACCTGAAAGAACAGGTTTGGAGTAGGCACATCTGCATCTTTTCTGCAGAGAATTGCACCACTGAGTGGTGGAACTGGTAGTTTATAATGCACTTCTCTTCCGCGAAGACATCTGCAGCCTGGAGCAAAACCAGGCTGGAATGGAGTGTGAGCAATAAGCTAGACCTAACCTAGCCTTTGAGACATACTCTCACTTTTCAGCAAATGATGGGTCTGTAGCCACAACAGCCTCAAGGTTTAGGTTGGTTATTTTTTATTTTCTCCCCTTCCTGATTCTTCAAGACCCAGCCACCTCCAAAACCAGGTATATACTTGAAGTGTAAGTGCACCTCAAATGGGACATGAGGGAAAGAATCTTGTACAATTGCAAAGGGACCAGAGTGTAATTGTAGTACCAGGAAGAAGACTGCACCCTCCTTTCATAAGGGCAACTTTATGTGTAACCAGAGTCCTACCACCAGTTATTCTTTCTGATTTGGGCAGGAACAAAATAAGGTAAAATGGCACACACATGCGCGCGCGCACACACACACACACACACAGATTGCTGAGGCAGTGAGTAGGTTTTGGGGTTTGCTTTTCTTTATTGCTGCAAATTACGAAGGATGCCTGGAGGAAGAGAAGTGTTTTCCTGCCCATACCAGATTTTCTATCTGTTTTCAGTTTTATTATTAAAAAATTACTACCATTCTACATGACAATTTAGAACAATGTCCAGGGAGTTCTAGACGGACAAAGTAATCTAATGTGTTCTCTTTCAGCCTCCATCTTTGCATGGACAAGAGGACTCGCTCACAGGGCTAAGCTGGACAACAACACTAGCCTCAAGAACTTTGCAGTTGCCTTGGAAGAAGTCTGCATTGAGACCATTGAATCTGGCTTCATGACAAAGGACCTTGCTGCCTGTATCAAAGGTCTCCCTAAGTAAGTGTGTGAAGTAATCAGCTGTGCTTAGAGGATGTTTTACTTAGTGTTTCTGAACAGCATTTACTGGAACATTATTTTAATATGGTGAAGAATTGCTGAAGTCTTGTCACAGAACAGGGCTTGTCTGTGCCCAGTGCTGTACAAACAGAACATGAGACACTCCCTGCCCCAAGTAGCTCAGTGTTGGTTGCTCTGTCCTTGCTATTGTACCAAATGCATGGGGGGAAGAGGAAATAAAGAAGGAACTGCAACAACTTCTCTTATGACAGGATGGTTATATTTGCCAGATCCTGCCCTGTCCATTTATTAGGATGGAGACCTACTTAACTGTAAAATACCACCTGGCTACCTCTCTCTGGAGCCTTCTGGGGGAGAACCCCAACAACAACCAAAACCCATCAGCCTGTTGAGTAGGAATCTTGTTTTTTAGAGGGAAGACTCGTGCTTTGAGCATTTGAGTGGCTTTACAACTAATGTCTGTCTGGTTTTGTTCTGTTTTGTTTCTCCCCCTCAGTGTCACACGCTCTGATTACCTGAACACCTTTGAGTTCATGGACAAGCTTGCTGAAAACCTGAAGGGAAAGCTGGCCTCTCTGCCTAAACTTTAAGGCACAGGTTCTACTCAAGCTCTTCTAACAAACCATCTCCCATTTATACCAGAGTGTAAGTGGCAGTGTATCACACTCTGTTCTGTAACATTTCAAACACTAGATGAAAAAAACATGTACAATTTTTTAAATGTTTAAAAGTTCATGTTTTCTTAAACCCCTTGAGGAGCTGCTGGGCTAGGCCTTATTTTTGCTAAGCAGCTGAATGTGAAAGTATTCAAGCTCAGTGTGGGTCTGGATTCCTAGTGTCATTTACAGCAGACCTGAGGTTTCTCCCCATGACGTTACTGATCTGTGTTTCTTTTCCCTCGTTCTCTCAGACTGAAAGACAGTCTGTGTCACGGCTCTGGTCAAACCAGTGGTGACTTACTGTCCAACAGACTTCCGAAATCAGAACTATCCTGATCTCTCCAGTACCGTCTACTGAGTATACAGTGAGCTCAATGGGCTCTGCAAGGCCTACTGCAGCCCTCTTTTACTTAATTTATCTTTCTGTGCCAATCAGAACATCGTATCCTGATACTAAGGGATTTTGTCCTATTGCTACAGCCAGGACATTTGAGAAAGAAGCACTTAAACATGCTGGAAAAGAGCCTTATAGGCTAAAAGCCTAATAACTCCATGCTGCAGTGTCTAAATGCAGGCCATGCATTTTGTTATACTCCAACTAACTGGATCTGAAGCATAGGAATTGTTACCTCTTCTCCCACCCCACAACTCATAAAGGTGCAAAACTTTTCTCCAGCTATTACTTATCCTTTCTGTTGTGATACAGCACGTCAGATTATGACTGTGAAAAACTATTCCATCCATGGTTTTATTTGGGGTTTCTTTTGGTTTTTTTTAAAGAGTATTTTAGTTCAGACTAAAATAAAAGCCAGCTAACACTCTGTGTCTCTTCTTCCTTTGTGCGATCAGCAGCTATGGGAAAATTCTGCCTCAGAGATTCCAGTACCTTTCAGCACATGCTGGGACAGATGGCTGGAACGCAATATCAATACAAAATAATTTTTCTCTTCTTAGAGTAGCAGCTGTCACTGTGCCTTCAATATGAATGAGCACAGTAGTTTGCTGTTCTGTTGTTAACAAAAGAATATAAGAAGTGCAGCTGAAAAAAGTCCCATTGCTGACCCATAACAGCAATGAAAACCATCAGCAGGAATAGGTGGAGATCTATGTTCCAACCTCTGGCTTCTGACCTCAGTAGTTCAAAGGTCTGAGCTATTACTTTTTGTGCCACACTCAGGCAGGTCATACTACAACAGCACCTCTGATAAATTCTGTTATTTCCCATTTCAGAGTGACAGAGTACTAGAGGAAGCTTAGTATGTTTCAGGAAACTGAAAAAATAAATAAAGTAGGGTATTTTTACATTTATACTTTTTGTTTGTTTTAATGACTTAACAATACAGCTAAAGTGTAAACAATGTAGTAGCATTTACCTGACTGGAGATGCCACTATTTTCCCTCTGTACTAACAAAGTTTCCATCTTCTGGAGAACTATAGCTACAGTGCACAGCAAGACCCAATTTATCCTGATGAACTGATGGATGCTGCTGAAGTGCTGAGGAGAGAAAGGAACACTTGTCTCTGTACTGGTAGAAGCAGTAAGTGTAGTTAGTCATAAGAACAGAGCACCCCTCTCTCTGCTCTGCCATGAAGAAGGAACACCTTTCCTGCTTCCAAGAAGGCATGTTCCCTTTCTCTTTACTACTACTACAGGGCTGTCCAAGGCTTCAGTTGTCAACCCTAAACCTGACATTCCAGTGGACTGCTCTACCTGGAACCTAGGCCATCCAAGCCTGGGCTGCTGCAACCCTTTCATGCCCTTTAAAAAGCCCTTGTGGGTATCCACAATGCTGGAAGATCAGCCTTTCAAGGTGTACTCAATCCCAGGCTTGTGCAGAGCCTGTTAGCTGGCTGTGGTGGCACATGCCTGTAA